>JASCZI010211559.1:69614-96973 GCA_036250425.1 Stylosanthes scabra
AAAACTAATGTCATGCCAAATTCTACAAAATTTGAAGCATCAAGCTAACAAATGGGGCGTTTTCAACGCCAGCTCCAAGTGACAAATGCCTAAGCCTCAATTTGGCTCATGCTTGGGGCGTTTTCAATGCCACACTTGGCGTTTTCAACGTGGGCAACATTTGGCTACTGGAAGTGCAATTACAAATGGATTTAATTAGTGGAAAATAGGTGGAAAATTAGGAGATGTAATTAGTTAAATCAAGGGCTTAATTCAAGGGATAAATTTGTAATTTTATTAGTAAGATCTCCTAGAGATAAGATAGAAATTAGATTAGTTGATTTGATTGGATTTGGATTTGATTTGATTTAATTTTGATTTTTGATAGGTTAATTAGTATAAATAGGTTTCTAAACCATTAGGGTTGGTAACCTAGCTTCATCCGTAGGTCATAGTTGTTATTTACAGAATTATGTCTAGCTAAACTCCATTGTTGAGGATGAGGAGCTCTGTTCATCCCGGCATAGCTTACTAATTCAAGTTTTTCGATTTTCTTCAATTTCAAGTTATTGATCATAATTCAAGTTTCAAGTTCTCTGTTCTTCATTGAGAATTAGGATTACTGAGAGGTAAACTTCTTCTCTGTTGTTTTGATTACTTGGTTTGAGAGAATTAGGATAATCATAACAAAGGTTGGGAACTCGTTACTCATCATTTATCATTGAACTAGAGATAGAGATTTGATAGATTGTGCAACATTTATTCTGTTAATTAACTTCAATAGGTTTAGAAATAGATTGGGTACGTGACATATAACTTGATCTAAAATCACTATTGAGTTTTAATAAGAATTCTATCTATTTGTGTGCTTCATCTCTTTTCTTAATTGGTTAATCAAGAGATTGATAATTAGTTAGGTTTAGAGAAACTAAATTACTAAGAGATTAGGGTTTAGTTAATTAGGATTCGTTGGGAATTAGATCATACTTGTTAGAGAAGAAACTGAAGATTAGAATTGGTAGCTTAGGGTAAAACATCTCCAAATCCTTAACACTTTCATTCACTGTTTCTCACATTCAAGTTTTCTAGTTACATGTGCATTGATATTTGCATTGTTACTTCACTATTTGATTCATTTTTGCATTATACACACTCTTTGTTTTGAATCTTATCTAGTCAATAAGGTTAGTTAAATTGTATTGCTTGTTCCGTCAATCCTCGTGAGAACGATATCCACTCACCGTGGCATTACTTGCACGATTCGGTATACTTGCCGAGATAGGATTGTGAAATCCGCATCACTAGTCATGAAAGAAAATACAAGAGATCTTTAGTTCATCTTATGAGTTGTTTGGATGAACTAGGGTTTGTATATACCTTGAAGTTTATGAAGAAAGAAGAAGTAGATGATGAAGAGAAGATGATAAGAAGCTTGTGATGTGAATAAGGGTGATAAAATGATGTTGGTTCGGCGGTGGTGGTGTGGTGGATGTTCTTCAATGTTCTTGATGAATGTTCATCAAGTTCATGTTGTGTTCTTGATGGCTATTAGTGTTTGATATTTAAAGTGATGAGAGAGATGATTAAAAAGGTGTTTTTGTGAGTTAAATTTCTGGAAATGGATGACTAAAAGAGGGAGAGAGAGTTCGGATGTGGAGAGAGAGATTAGAGAGTTCTCTTTTTGTTAAGTGGTGATTTTTGTTTGTATGAAGGTAAGAATGAATTAGTGGTGTGGTTAAGAGATTAATTGAATGAGGATTAGGGCTAGGGGGAGGGGTAGCTTTGAGTATCAAGAGAAAAGAAGGGGAGTTCATTGGCTTTGCATTACTTGAGGCCTTGCAACCAATAGAAGCAAAAAGGTGTGTAAGAAAAAGTAATATTATTTTATTCATGGTAACTTTTTTGTGAGTAACCATCAAGCAAGCTTATTTACACGGCCCTAGTGGCTCCATGCTCGAATACGAATTTCGAAAATTTTCGTTTCCGAAATTACGCGCGTTTTAGTAAAAACCGATAAAACCGTTCCCTAAGGCAAAAAGCGTAGCTTTAACTCATCAATACCATTCTAACATTATCATCATCATCTTCCAACCATTCTTCATCATTAATCATCATATAATTCAATCAAGCGCAATCGAAATCATCTGTTTCTAACGTTTCGGTCAGAACCGTGGCCTAAGAAAAGCGTTGTGTAAAACGGGTTTTTACAACTTTGGCTTTGATTGATGTTGATTAAATTCTGGAATTTGTTTGCATGAGTTATTAAATTGATTTTGAGTTGGATTTGCAGTGGTAAATGGAATTGATGAATTAGAATCCGGGCATCGGTGTTTATGTAAATCTTGTTGTTTGAAGTAAATATTTCTTTTTTCTTTTGAAGTCATTAACAGGTTTCTCTGAATTATAGTTTTCTAAATGATAACAATCAGGTAAATTAGCTTCGTTAACAAGTGTCTATAAATAGTAGAATTTTTATAAATATATTATAAATACATGAAAAAATAATCAAGTAGTTTCGGTGTATTTGTTAATTATATTTTTTAAAAATATATAAATAGCATAAATCATGCTTGAGATTTCACAAAATTGCATTCTCCTTATTTATGGTTTAAGCTTGCTTAATAGTCTAATATGGGTTATTCTCACATTAACTAAAAAAAAATATGAACTCAAAATATTAAAAGAATTAAACACCAAATTGATCCTTATATATTTTTGTATAAATATATGTATTATTTAATTATTTTTAATATATATTTTATATTTTAATATGCATTTTGACCAATATGTGAGGAAGTAATAAGAGGAAAGAGAAAAGAAGGAAAAAGCCTATTGGCCACCTATTGACTAACAAACTATGACTCCCTAAACTTTCTCTAATAATAATGGAAAATTAAAACTTACTAAAAGAATTAGTACTAAGACTAATAAAACAATATACTTAAAAAATATGAAAAATGTATATTAAAAAATTTAAACATGTTTCATAAGATTATATTATAATTTAATGTCTTGTCATTTTTATTAATTATCTATAAAAAATAATTTTTCTAATATTATCCAAACAATATGTTAATATAGAGTTTCATTTTAATATAATGACAACATATATCATTTTATATAACCATACATTTTTTTTAAGACCAACCATGGGTTGATGGTAAAAAGTAGTTATTTTTATTGACGTAAAAGTATAATTCATTTTACAGTCATTCAATCATATTAGGTTTAATATGGTCCATTTATCAAAATCAAAATGTTTATATATATTCTCTTAATTTCTAAACTTTAATAAATAGTGATATCATTAAACTAAATATTTTGCCTAATAATAATTTATATTTATACTTTTTATTGTTTATATAATTAATTTTAACATAAATATATGTCAATAGATTATTGGATATTTTTTTTTGTATTATTTTATGAGTCAACCCAACTCGAATGGTAAGAAGAGGTTTTCAGTGGCCAAAGATACATAACTTATTGATAAAGCGGGTTTCGTCTCATTTTCCGGGATATCAAAATTCACCTATCCCTGACTTATTCGACTCAGAACTCAAAATAGGTCTTTGGCTTCCTACGCTCTCCTTCAATTAAGAGCTTTACTGTAAAATAGATATCTCTTTGCTCTTCAGCCACTTTGAAAGAACCAGAACCTGTTTGAAGGCGTAGATGAAGAAGGGCTGTATTCAAGATTTCAATAGACCCAGACTCTTGGAGCCACCATTCGCCCCTGTTATTATTATGCCTAGGTGGTAAGCAATTCATAGAATATTAGTCAATAATAATCAGACAAATTATTGAAATAATAAAAATAAATCATCTAAAATAATAGAAAATATATTATCTAAATATAACACGAAGATAACAAATAAAATTATTAAATAGTTGTTAGTTAAAATAATATTAATCACTAAGATTTTTTCTTTTTTTTTTTTGATAGACTTATTTTATTGATTTGATTTTTTTTTTCCTCTACAAAATTAATGTTATTCTACATTTTAATTGATTGAAATCAAGCTATTTTTTATGCCGGTGCAAATCACTGGCTAATGACACTAGTATAATATGGTGAATTCTAGCGTGCAACCGGCGAATAGGGGCGGTCTGCATGCCTTGTACGTTCATATGTGTTATCAACATGAGCTTCCTACACGCGTTTATTGAAGTACAGCACATGGGCTGAAGCAGCTTTTGTAAATATATAACTTATGCCACTCCTTTGAAACCAAAATTGAAAAATGAAATCATATGGGCAATATTATGATATGAATAATTTTTTGTGGGTTTCGTTTTTGGGCCAGCCTAGCGACGGGCCAAGTTATTTTGGTGGGTTTATTATATTTTATTGTTTAGGGTAAATAGTGTATACAATAACAAAAATATCTTGAACACCATAATGACGTTACTGATTATAAAAATAAAAAATACCAAAAAAAATTTATAAAAATAAAAAGTTTACTCAAGAAAAAGGAAAAAAATAATGAAAAAATAAAAAGAAACCATTTATTGATCTGCAAGCAATAATAATAATAATAATAATAATAATTTTTCATGGGAAATCTTTGTTCAACTAAACCATCACCATACCTATGTTATAATCTTCTTTCTGATTGTTTAAGAGCTTTCCAAATCACCTTCCACCCCACACTCCACAATGCAACCACAAGTTGTGTCTTAGTTTATTTAATGTACCATGGACGAGAGGCTGAAGCAGTTCATCTTCTTTGCCATGGCGTTCATGTTACCACCCACATTGTTGGACATTCTCCATGAGAGAGTTCACGTTGCATGTGTTGCTTTTGATGGATGTTGCTGGATTAAGCTTAGTTTTAATGTGTTAGAAAGGGAGAAAGAGAGACATAATAGAGAGATTTATGTATTAGAATTGTATGAAAGTTGTGTATCAGATGTTACAATGCATAGTCTATTTATAGGCAAAGAGAGAATCACAATAATAATAACCTAATATTCTATAATTATGAGTAGCATCATACTAATAAATATAAATATCCTAATTGATACTAATATATTCTAACATCCCCAAGTTTGAAACTTATTAAAAAAAAAAGTTGACTAAAAAGATGCAAACAAAAAAAAACTGTCATAGAAAAATCGGAACTGGGGTGCAGATGGAACTGCCACAACGAGTGCAGGATGGAACTGCCATAACGGGGTGCAGACGAAACTGCCACGAAAGAGGTGCAGACGGAACTGCCACGGAGGAGGTGCAGACGGAACTGCCACGGAAAGACTAGCGAAACTGCCGAGGTGGAGACGGAACTGCCACGGAAAGACTAGCGAAACTGCCGAGGTGGAGACGGAACTCCCTCAAAGAGACTGGTGAAACTGCCGAGGTGGAGGCGAAACTCTCACAAAGAGACTGGCGAAACTGCTGAGGTGGAGACAGAACTCCTACCAAGAGACTGGCGAAACTGCCATAACGTGGTGGAGATAGAACTCCCACAAAGAAACTGGTAAAACTGTCGAGGTGGAGACGAAACTTCCATGGAGAAACCGGAGAAACTTTCAGAACGAGAACACAAAGATTGGAGTAAGAAAGAAAATGACACTATATAAAAATAGTGTTTGAACATAAACATGGAAAATTTTCAAGGAAGATACCATGATGTAATCCTCATCGGGAGAAAAAAAAATTGGAAAGAGCCTAAGCTCTTGATACCATGTTAGAAAAGGATAAAGAGAAACACAATAGAGAGATTTATGTATTAGAATTGTATAAGAGTTGTGTATCAGATGTTACAATGCATAGCCTATATATAGGCAAAGAGAGAATCACAATAATAATAACCTAATATTCTATAATTATGAATAGCATCGTACTAATGAATATAAATATCCTAATTGATACTAATATATTCTAATATAATATTTATTGTTTTGAGTTATAAGCATTACCCAAGTTGATAGTTTAATGTGGGGTTATAGTTTTCTTTCTGCGCCTGTCCAAGGAGTTATGCAAACCTCCATAGTTTTTTTTTCCCTCTTTTTTATTTAATATTTATGCATCAACAACAAGAGTGCTAATATAAAATGATGTATAATTCTCTTTTTAATTTACATTTCTTTTTCGTATATAAAATAATTAAGTTATTTTTATTGACTCTCTTTTATGTATAGGATAATTGAGGTTAGATTTGTGGATTCAACAATAAGCTGCATCAGCACTTAAATCCAACTCAATGAAAAAGAAAAGTACATTTCTCGGTGATATTCAGCTAATTTTCAGTAAGTTTAGTGGTAAAAAGTTAAATAACATGTATTCTACGGGTCCAAATAAAAAATAACATAAAGAGGTGCCACATATGTACCACCTATACCAGGTGTGCGGATCGCCAATATTTGCCAGGTGCACCCTCCTAGCATTGAGGTAGGAAACAAAGTTTAAAGCTTTCCTATATATTATAAGAAGCGTTTCAGGTATATCAGGGCCATGATTTTATCCATTAAAATTTTAATTATAAAATATATATATAATGAAGATCAACTATTAGAAATACAGAAACACCGGTATTCCGGATACACTTGAATCATTTCCTATATTATACCCTCAATGCTAGGGTGCACCAGGCAAACCAACTTATTTTAACAACCCCCTCCACTTGGCATTTAAAAACCTTTATCAAATATCAATCACTACTTACTCACTCCAATTTTGTCGCTGTCTGTGTCTGCTACCAATAATATCTCTCTTTAACTCTCTTGCCACAGCAACCAGAAGCAGAAGAACAAGGTTCGTCTCTTGAAACAAAAAGAAAATCACACACCTTTTTCTGCGAGTAATAATGGTGGGTCAGTTTAAGGAGAAGCTTGTGAGTTTATACAGGAACAGATGGCTGGTGTTTGTGGGTGCAATGTGGTTACAATCATGGGCAGGGATTGGGTACTTGTTTGGGAGCATATCGCCAGTGATCAAAGAGTCCTTAAGCTACAACCAGAAGCAAATAGCCATGGTTGGTGTTGCTAAGGACCTTGGTGATTCGGTTGGTTTCGTTACCGGTATACTGTGTGAGATCTTGCCAATTTGGGCTGCTCTCCTAGTCGGTGCTCTCCTCAACCTTGTTGGTTATGGATGGGTTTGGTTGGTTGTTACTGGTAGAGTTGCAACTCTTCCCTTATGGGCTGTGAGTCATTTCTTTCTCTCTCTTCTGGATCTGTTTTCTTCTTGCTTCCCCTTTTCGATCATGTCTACTGTTTTGACTTTCTTTGTGTTTGATTTTGTGATGCTACTGTCAATCATAGTAAGATGGTGCCTTTCTCTTCATTTTGTTTTCATCCATCATCAAATTAATCGCTTCTCAAATACTTACAAATAAATTCTTCAAATTTGTTATTTTCTTAATGATATCTCCTTTTTGAGTAGTTATCAGAATTTTCTTTTTTGTTTGGCATGAGATTATCTGAACCACTGGATTTAATTTTGATTGAAACCATCTTGTCTTGCTTTGAAATTGATTTGGTTTCTGATTGTGTTTGCTGTCTATTTTCCCAATTATTTTTCTTGAATGCTTTTTATTTATTCTGTTTCTTGCTTCATTTTTTTTTTTCTTTTCTTGTTTTATTGTTACTAGTACGAGTAAAGTTCTATATTGTTTCTTCAATTTTAAAAGGAAGGACTTCAATTGTAAAGGTGATGCTTCTGGACTATTCTTGGAATCAAATAATATGATTGCTCTTTACACCTCAAAACTTATTGAATGAATATTCCATGTTTTTCTTCCTTTTTTTTTCCCCGCTTTCACCTTTATGTAATACCAGACACCGCACTTTACAATCTTTTTTTCTCCACTTTTCTGTATTCGGCTTTGTAGTATTAATGCATCGTTTCTATGTTGGGTGTGAAGCATTGTTACCAGCATGATTGGTTACAAGTTTCAACCTGCATTTAAAGCGTTGAAAGGGATGTATCATGTATGGTGTGAAAAATTTGGTGATTCACCTGCTAACCCAAGATTCTGTAACTCATTAGTTTTGGTCTTGCAATGGCGCTGAATGGTGTGAAAAGTGTGCTCTACTACCTCAACAACCATTTCTAATCATGAAAGATTTGAATGCACGGAGACAATTTGAACTAAAAAAGATGTAAATCAATTTAATACCCATCAAAGATTGGATTAATACGACAAGACTACTAAAATAGTTCGACAAAACTGCCCAATGAACTACCAATATTGGGTAAATTTTCCAACAAATCCATTATTTATGGGTATTAAATTAATTTTCATTTTGCGTAGTTAGAATTGTTAGTGCTTAGATCTTTCATGATTAGAAATTATGGTTTATTCTTTTTTATCATCTCTTATTCTCTTTCCTGTTAATTGTCAGGTATCTCCTGTCTCACATGTGAGCACGTGACTCATGATGGCAAACATCAGTTAATATTTATACAGATCTACCTTTCAGTTGTTTCTACTACGGCTTTAAGTTTTTGTTCTTAATTGGAATGTTGAAAATTAGAAAAGAAAGCCTTACAACTATTGTCCAAGATTTCATTAGATCATTAATAACTAGTGATCAAAGATCGGATCAAGCTTAAACTTACCTGCATAAATTAAGTTCTGGTGAATTAAGCATGCTAGTAATGGGAAAATTTAGTTTGGTGGTTTATTAGACAACATAAAACTGAAAAACTGGCCCTTTATTTTGTGAGCATAATATAGGCAAGTTTGATTCTGTCAAACAGAGGCTTGGGTTTTGCTTGTTTTAGTTCTTTTCTTGATGCTCAAACTCATTTTGCATGCTGTTGATCTTTCAAAATGTTGTTGGTGTATTTCATGACAGTATAATATAAAGATATATGTAAACAACTTTACTATATAGAGAGATTTTTTTTTTTATTTATCTATCTTCCAGGAAAGATGATTAGTTCTTATTGGCATGCAGATTTGTGTTCTCGTATTCATCGGAACAAATGGTGAAACCTACTTCAACACAGTTTCTCTTGTATCTTGTGTGCAAAATTTCCCCAAAAGCCGGGGTCCGGTGGTCGGAATTCTTAAGGGCTTTGCAGGGCTGAGTGGTGCAATCTTGACACAAATATATGCAGTGATCCATTCCCCTGATAATGCATCATTGGTATTTATGGTTGCTGTCGGTCCGACATTGGTAGGAGTAGGTCTAATGTTCATTGTTAGACCTGTAGGAGGTCACAAACAAGTGCGTCCGACCGATGGCAAAAGCTTCACATTTGTGTATGGTGTGTGCCTTCTATTGGCTGCTTATTTGATGGGGGTAATGGTTGTCCAAGATCTAGTTTATGTGAGCAGCCCCGTAGTCATAACTTTCACAATCATCCTGTTCTTGATTCTCCTTGTCCCATTCGTCATTCCTATCTATTTAGTTTTTGGTTCGGATCCGAAATCTCCAGAGGAAGAGGCACTTCTTCCAGAACCAGAGAGTAAAGATCTGGGAAAGTCTCCGCAGGAATCTGAGGAGGTGCTATTAAGTGAGGTGGAAGACGAGAAGCCTAAGGAAGTGGACTTGCTTCCTGCATCAGAACGGCGGAAGCGTATCGCGCAGTTGCAATCAAAACTACTCCAAGCAGCTGCTGAAGGAGCAGTGAGAGTCAAGAGGAGGAGAGGACCACACAGAGGGGAGGATTTTACTTTGACACAAGCTTTGATTAAGGCAGATTTTTGGCTTCTTTTCATTTCCATGATCATGGGCTCGGGATCCGGCTTGACTGTAATTGACAATCTTGGTCAAATGAGCCAGTCTCTTGGATATGCCAATACACATATCTTTGTCTCGCTGATCAGTATTTGGAACTTCCTTGGCCGTGTCGGTGGTGGCTACATATCTGAGCTTGTTGTGAGGTACAAACACTTACTACACTGGGGTATATGTGGTTAGAATAATGTTTTTAAATTCCTGGGAATCTTCCTCCTGAAGCTATTTAGGTGTCTTATCTGCCCTATCAAGATTTTTAATTTTTTCTTTGAATTCTGTTTTGTGTTTGTGGTTGAGAAGAGATCATGTCTATCCACGACCAGCTGCACTTGCTGTATTTCAACTTATTATGACTGTCGGGCATCTTTTCATTGCCATGGGATGGCCAGGATCCATGTATATCAGCACTCTGCTGATTGGACTTGGTTATGGTGCTCATTGGGCAATTGTTCCGGCCACCGCCTCTGAGTTGTTCGGTTTGAGAAACTTTGGTGCATTGTACAATTTCATTACTCTGGCAAATCCTGCTGGAACTCTTGTGTTCTCAAGTCTCATTGCAAGCAGAATCTATGATTACGAGGCAGAGCAGCAAGCTCAGGGCAATCATCATTTTCCAAATTTAGGCTCGCGCATGGTGCGTGTGCTTTATGATAACAAGCCACTAACGTGTGAAGGTTCCATATGCTTTTTCATAACTTCCATGATCATGTCAGGACTATGCATCGTCGCGGCAATCTTATGCATGATTCTTGTGTTTCGAACGAAGACCGTTTATGCAAACCTGTACGGAAAATCTTCTTCCCGGAACCTCCGATAAATCAGGGTTTGGACTGCCTGTTTCACTTTATTTATTTACATGGTGTTGCTATAGTGAAGAGTGGAGTTTTGGTCAAGAGTGAATGTTTCTTTTTTCAGTAAAGAAAAGCCCTATCCAAAAACTTTTATGGTGTGCAGTGCACATATTTTCTCTAAATTTAGTAAAAATCTTTGCTCTTCACCGAATTCTGCTTTTGGTTGTTTAAATGTGTCTTGAGGGTGGATACCAAAAAAGAGAATTTAACAACAGGAAAGAAATCAAGGGTTTGGAAAGCCATGTTTTGCCAAATACCATAGTTGTGAGTATTCTTTTCTAGTTATTTGAGTTGTATACTTGCATTTTTTTTCCTTTTCCAAGCTAATTTTTTATTGGCTTAAATTTGTTGCTTATAAAAGCTAAATTATGTTCTTGTAAGTAGTTCTGCTGTGCATATGGATGTGCTTATGCCATGTCTGACGTAGCATGGTTGCAAAATATTTGCTCCTTTTATCTGAATTTCTATTTTCTAAGCAGTGAATCATTGTTTATATATATTCCTTATTAATTTAAGGTCAAAGTAGTTTATATGACTAGGTAAGAGATCAACCCGAATCAGGGTACATAATCTATGTTGATCATGGATATGCATTAAGACAACAATTTAATGTTTGTTTTATGAACACGTTTTATTACAATGAAAACGTAGTCTGATAAGAAAATTGTTTTTCTAGGATTAGGACTAATTACCTGTCTCAATTATTTGGTGTCCCATCAATAAATGAATTTTTTTTTGCAATGGTGTTCCATCAATAAATGAATTTAATAATCAAATCATTCATTTGCACATGTTGATATTTTGTACAAAATGTGGTTATGCGTGAAAGTTTTAAATTGCATCAAGTTCTTTTTAATTTTCCACGGTATTTTAGTATTTTTTTAACCATTAATCTAGGTGTATACCTCTTTTTGCCATCCAAATCCATTCAAGTGAAAAATAAACAGAAATTTATATATATAACGGACATGTTTTTATAATTGACACGAACAGGTTTTAGGGTTTAGGTAGTAATTTTCTGTTCGTTTTGGTAGTAATTTTTTGTTCGTGCACGAACAAAAATTTATATATACAACGAACAACGAACATGTTTTATAGTTGACACGAATAAGTTTAAAATATGTTCGTTTGCTTTTAAATTTTCTGTTCGTTCTAATAGTAATATTCTATTCGGGTTCACTTGGATGGACTCGGATGGAGAAAACAAGTGTATATGTAATATGACTTTTTTTTAATGTAGCGATGGAATTAAAAAATAAGTCACATGTATTAAAAATATTAAGTTCTTTTAGGATTAGGACCTATTACCAGTCTCAATTATTTTGCAATGATTCATGAATAAATAATGAATTTAATAATCAAATCCTCTCTTTTCAGTGGTTGATATTTTGCACAAATGTGGGTCAAGTGTAAAAATTTTAAATTGCATTCACATTTCTTTCATTTTCCTCCATATCTCTAATCTGGGGGTAAACTTTAAATATGGACACTTATTTAAAGGAAAATGTTCAGTAACTATGAATTTTTAGGAAAATATTTGATAACCATGACTTTTTAACTATAATAGCCATTAATTTTTTTTTTTTACACTTCTATTAATGCATTTTGTGTTTTTATAATTGTTATCCAAAAGTGATAGGTAGGCATATATTCACAAAATTATAGAAAACAATCATCTTGAATAATACTTACTCTAATAGAGCGTGTAAATCACTTCCAAGCAAATAAATGTTACCATCTTTCTTCATTTATAACATTTGTTTAATTAATTATAAAAAATATTAATTCCAAATATGAAAAGAAATTATAAAAACTTTTGAAATGCATTTCTTTATAAGGGATTTTTTTTATAAATAAATAAAAAAATATCGTATTTACCATTATAGATATGCTCATAGAAATTTACATTTTTAGGCGCATTTTACTTATCTCGGGTTCTGCAAGCCAGGAATACATTAAATACGTATCTCGGGCTTGCAGAACCCGAGATACGCAAAAAAAATAAATTTTCTACCATTTCCGGGCTCTCTGAGCCGATACATTGATGAAAAAAAAATTTGCTTTATGCACTTGCTTCAAGAATGCAGTTGATCATGTGATACACAGTAGAGATTAATATATAATCTTATTCAAATAAGAATTTTCTATGATATTTTGTATTTTTTACTAAGAGATAAATAAATAATACAACATTTTTTTCCGTTCTTTCCTGTTATATAAAAAAGAAAAAGTGATATAATATATCGTTTTTAATTCTATATGGTCATTATAAATCAAGTTTAATAAAAAAAATAAAAGGTAGATAAATAATGGTATACATTCCAATAGAAAAAAAAATTATTTATTGAGTTAATTATAAAATAATACACTAAAGATGGTAAATTACCCTCTAAAAAAGCGAGGGTACCGTAGCATTCACCATGTCATTTATTATTTTTTTGTGACCAGCCTTAACTATGGGTTAATCCTTTTATTTTTATTTTTTTTGGTGTCATGGGTTAATCCTTTTAATAATAACGATGATGATTTTGTTTTGGGTTATAATCACATATATTAACAGAAAAAAATTATATTCATTGAAAGAGAGATTTGAATTAAAAGTTATATATTTATTGTATTTTATGCAAAATTATTTAAATTTTATAACCATTTTATCATCAAATTCTATAATCTTTAGATTATACGATATTATTCCTTTTTACATTGAAAATGTAATTTTATTTTTCTATTGACAATTGCCTTCTCATTTTTTATTTGAAGTTGATTAATAATTTTGTTTTCTTTATTTCATTTAATGCTCATGTTAAGTATAAATTATTTTTTTAATAATATATAATTTCATATAGTATTTAGAATTATGCATGATAACATTTAAATAACATCCAAAAATTTTAATAATAACATCCATAATTTCATATATAACATCTATAATTTCATAAAAATAACATCTCAAACATCACAATTGAAATATAATTTTATATAACAACCAATTACAATTTCACTTCAACTAAAATATAATAACATTTTAACATCCACAATTTTCTATAAATAACATCCAATTTTTCTAAATTAGAACATTGTCGTCTAAAGAAAAAGGAAAAATTATATTCAATAACATCCAAAAATTATATTCTATAACTTTTATATTGAGAAAACAAAATTCATAAGAGAGCCATTGTCGTCGTAGTTGCAGATTTTGGCCGTGGTCATTCACCATAGTCTCTGCTTTTTGGAAAAAAATATTTTATAAATATAAATGTATATAATTAGTGGTAGATAAAAGATTTTTTGGGATGTTATTTTTCAAAAACCTTACTATGATTTATAAAGTTTAATTCAGCTAAGCGTTACAAAAGAAGAGAAATAAATTAATAAAGAAGTTAGGAACAAAGAACATAAATTTAAATTGGGAAAGAATTTGAATATATTTCACGCCCTAGTAGTGAAAGTGTTAGTAATTGATTGAATTTTTTTATTGTTATCAACCTTATGGTTACGTATCAGTGCTTTTTAATAATATGTTTCAGAAAACTTATTATATCAAATCAATGAGTTTGAGAAATTTTTATACTTTTTATAAACACATTCATTGATTATGTTATTACGTGTTTTCTATTTGTAAAAAGACATATAATTTAAATAATTGTTAGCAATAATCATCAGTTGAGCAATTTAAATTAATTAACATCTTCATTCTCACATATCTGCTTTGCTTCTGTATTCTATAAAAGTAATGTAATAAAGTCAATGTCATCATGGACAATAATTTGCATCTTGTATATGTTGGTCAAGACATTTTTCAAATTACCATCTCCTCATTTTAAATATGCACAATTATAGTCAATGCTTAAATTACCTATCTAAATTGAGAAAGAATTTAAACCCATATAATATTCAAATTTTACATTAAAATCGACAAAAATGTCTTATAATTAAAACTAATTTCGATATGACAGGTTTAGATTTGTAAGATCATTGAATAAATCAAATAATATAATTTAAAATTTGAAGATTTTAATTAATACAAATTGATTTTTAAATTTCCTATTTAAATCTATTTTTTAATTATTATTGGAATTTAAAAAACAATTTTAAATTGGGACAGTGTAAATATTATATAGGTATTTATGTCTAATTAATTTTTATCATTAACTAACAAAAATAATGAACTTACCTTAGAATAACTTGATCGTCGATATGATTACACTCATTGCAGTCATATTGATTGTCATCATTTTGCCGCACTAACTTTTTACATTTTTTACATGACACATAGTACAAGTTATCCTTTGTAGCATTAATAGCCACAATTGTGCGAGTAATCCACACATCACACTCCTCAGTAGACTTCGCCAATTCCTCAATGATTTTTACAGTAGACTTCCGTCATTTGAATTCATCAACATATCGAACTGAACTCCTAAAAAAAATTTGATTGATACAAACAATTGTAGAAGGGTTATCTCCAAGAAGTCTGCAAAGTAGAAATTTTATTACCATATTTTCAAAAGAACAAAAAATTAATGTAAATTATTATGTAAATTAATGTTTCAAAATTTCGCCAGTATTTTTTTCGTAAAAAGGTCTATAAAGAAAACTCATATATATGCAAATGAATATACATAACATTAAACAAAAATTATTGTATACTGTATCCAATCAATTAACCATGAAAGAGTTCTATGTGCATATTTTATACTCATTACTTAAATACATGTATGTACAAAGGCAAGCATATAACATGTTACGAAATTCTCGGACCTCTATTAAATATGAATTAATAAGTAATTTTGAAATCTGAAAATAACTTTGTACCGAAGTCCTCTGATGCGATGAATTCTTTCGTCACAATTCGGCAAGTGCACCCGATCAAGTAGTACCACTAATGAGTGGGTATCGTTCCCTCGAGAAAAGGTGGATCAGGCAATATTCTTTACTCAATTTCTTTAAGTAGATCCAATTATCAATCAAAGATTAATGTGAAAACTAAAGAAAGAAGCAATAAAGAGTCATGCAACAATAAGAAAACATTTCCAGATACACAATCTTTATTCTCTAATTATTACTAATCAACAAAATCAATTATCAAGAATGAGGGAAATGCAAATGTAAAAAACAAGATCAAGGAATTAGAGATATTCATCATTAACTTCATAAACCAGATTTTACCATTCAATTTCTGCAATTATTATCAAATCAAAATAAATCCTATTATAACTAAACCCTAATCTCTTAGTGATGTAGTTTCATCTTTATCCTAATTAATCATCAATCTCTTGACTAATTAAACAAGAAAAGAGATAATACACATGGAAAGAATTAATATGTCACATATTCAATCTCATACAATCCTATTAGATTATTAAAGATTCTAATGAACATTAAATCACATGCTCATCTCTAAGTCACATGAAGAAATATGAAATGATTCTTGAAACATGTTTGAATGCCTATTTTCTCAAACTCAACAATTCAAAATAAGAAAGATTCAATCACTCGTCAGCAATGCAAATCTTTTAATGATTATGACAAAGAATCAAACTAGAAGCAAACTAATCATTTATGTGATAAAAATACAGATTCATATAAGTGCACACTCATTCAATTCATCATCTCTAATGCAAAGAACAAATGTGAAAGAAACTTCTTGAACAAGTTTATGATATCAATGTTAATGCAAAACCAGATTTTATGTCACATATCCAATAAAACATCAACAACAACATTCATAAACCATTTAAACCTCATATCTAGAATAGAGATTAAACCAAATTCAGAATCAATTATACCTCTCGATTGAACTTAATTCTTGAATCCATGAACAAGAAGGATTCTTTGAATTTGATGAAGAACATGCAAATTTTGAATGGAATGTTGGGTTAATCCATTAGCTTGGTGATGAATAGAGCTCCTCCTCCTCCTCAATCCCTAAGATGTTTAGCCACTCATGATCATGAATGACTCAAGGGAAATAATGAAGATGAATCTTGAATTCATTAGAACAATGAATCTTGAAAGTATGAATACTATAAAGATGATTCTTGAATGGATGAACATTCAAAGAACTAGATAGAGAGAGAGTTTCTAACTAATGTAGAGAGAGATGTAAAACTGAATAATACTTCATTGATTGCTTGGTTATTACAAAAGAGACTAATCTATATCTAAGTGGAATCAATCTTGTAGCTATGAGAGAAATCTAGAAACTAAAATTGACTAACTATCCTAGATTGTTTAATTTTCACTTATTTATAGATTTACATTAACTAAATGAAATACAAATTACACTTAAATGAAATTACATTAAAAATTACAAATTTTAGCAAACAAACAGCAAAACTCACGCCAGGGCATCAAATCTGGCGCCTAGGCGTGAGTCTGAAGAGCTTAAGCACTGAGTCAGGTTTCCCACGTCTAGGCGTTGGTTTTGGCGCCTGGGCGTGTCTCTGGTGGTGGTTCCTGGACTTGGGCAGTTCCCACGCCTAGGCGTTGGAGAATGGCGCTCGGGCTTGGTCTGGATGCTAGTTGGTGAGTCTTTGATGTCAACGCATGGGCATAGAAGCTGGGCTTCTGGGCGTTGGTGTGCATGCTGGCTAGTGAGGCTGAAAACTCACGCCTGGGCATTGGAGTTGGATGCTAAACTCAGAGCTAGGATTCACACCTGGGCGTTGGAAACTGGCGCCTGTGCGTGGAAACTGGATGCTGAACTTAGAGCTGGGATGGTCTATGCCTGGGCGTGGATGACTGACGCCTGGGCGTGTGTCACTAGCGCCTGGGTGTGCAGCTTTGGCTCAGATTCTCTATTTTCATCATTTTTCCTGTAATTAACCAACAGAAATCATCAAAGTACCATATTTATATAATTATACATAATTATTACCTATTTCTTACTATTTTTATGTATTATAAACAGTTAACAAAGGGAATTGAGTATGATTTGGTTAAAGAAATCCGCAAAGATGTTAACGCATCACAACACCAAACTTAAACCTTGCTTGTCCTAAAGCAAGCCAAGATCATTCTCAATTTCTTTGCCATCAGAAATGGGGTTTTATTTAAGTTTAAATACTAATTTATTCTTAACGCAAATCATCTATTAGCTCTTGATTGCTCTTAGACTCAAAAAGTCTTGTTTACTTCAGAATTTGTTGGTTAAGTAACATAGTGATCTACTTTTTCAGACTTTTTGGACAGCTCTTTCATTTTTCATTTTTCTTTTCTTTTTCGTTTAAGCTTTCAATCAACAATCCCGAACCTTTCAGCTCAAGTTGCTAGGTGATGAAGCACCCCATTGGATTTAATGACTCAAGCCTTTCCCTATAACAGTTTGACACAAGCATTGGCCCTTTTAATTTTTCAACCTTTCAGCTCATTTGTCTTATTGAGGTAGCTATTTAGGATAAGCTTTTGGTCGAACAATCCCGAACCTCATCTGTTCAAGTTGCCAGGTGATGAAGCACCCCATTGGACCTAGGCTCTAGCCTCTCCTCAACATAATCCAGCCTTTAGTATTTATTATATTTTTGGGCCATTAATGCTCAGAGCTTTATTACTTTTTGTTTTGAAAAGAGCTTCCTCATTCTTATTAGTATTTCAGAAGGTTACAAATTCAACAAGCCTTACTTACAAAATCTCCTTAAATCCTTAAACTTTCTCCAACTTCTAGCTTCAAAGAATTAAAAACAATCATTATTTATACTCTTTTTTATCCACCACTATCATTAAGCAAATTCCTTAATCCTGATTTATGGTCTACTTAATTAGCAAGACATGATTCAAGAGCTATATCGAATGCATAACATACATTAAAGACCCTTCAAAACCTTAAATCATACTTCAATCCATCATAAATAAAGCAAAACATACAATAAGTTCACTCAAAAATAAAACAAGGACAACATACATGATAAATAAAAGAAAATACTAAGGAAGAAGAAATGAAAAGGAACTAGACGACTTGATCCTAGTCTTGGAAGAACTGTTCAGGGTAATAATCATCTTGATCAGGTTCAGGTGCAGGTGCTGATGTAGGTGCAGCTGATGGTGTGGTTGGGGGTGCAGCTTGAGATGATGAGCCTGCTTCAAGATCAGACTTTAGGCATCCATAGAATGCTGGCCTCTTTTTATCACAATTCTCATAAATGAGCTTTGTGACTTCGGTGACAGGCATCTCAACAAGATTCGGGTTGAGTTGTTGATGTGCCCAGATGTCAGAACACTCTCTTGCGGATGCATTCCTTGTCCATTTCTTCATTTGCTTGCTCATATTCTCCATGTAACCACGCTGCTCAGCCCATGCTTCCATCACTTTGTTCATGTGAGTGGTTTTGAATTTTCCAACTGTTTCCTGCATCTGCCACTTTTTCATATCAACTATTTCCTTTGCCATTAAATCTTGATCTCTCAATATGCAGTTGCAAAGGTTGTTCTGGTTGGTGTAGAATTCCTGCTGCTTTTGCCTTAGTTCTTGAACTTCTTCTATGTACTTGCCTTGTGCAGTTTTTATCCCAATCTGCATGTTGGCAATCTGTTTATTCAGCTTCTGAAATCCTTGCTATTGTGGTTCCATACACCCCTACTGGTATTGTTGCATAAGTTCTGCTTGGTTCTGCTGGTATTGCTGCATAAGTTCCACTTGACTCTGCTGATATTGTTGCATTTGCTCTGATTGACTTTGCTGAAATTGCTGGTATTGTGGAGGTGGTTGCTCGAAGTGTGGTGGTTGCTCATAATAATGCTCAAAGTGCTGGTACTGCTCTTGTTCTTGATCACCAAAATCAGCATTTCCAGCCTCATTTTCTGGCACAAACTGAGGCACATACTGAGGCATTGGCTCGTCCTCATCATAATCATGCTCTATGTGCTGGCCGATCACAACTTTAGGAACTCTCACTGTTTCCATTACTTCAGCAGTTATGAATCTCCCTTCATTGCATTGCTCCAATCCTCCATATTCCCTATTCATTCTCACCTTTGCAGCCTTGCACAACTTGTAAATAGTGCTTGGGAAGCCGAGCTTTTCTTTTCCTCCCAAACCTTGTGCAATAAGGATGATGTTATCAGCTATTATTTCTTCAGCTCTTATGTCATCTCCTCGCATAATTGAGCGTATGAGAATTGCCCTTGCAACCGTGATTTCAGACTTGTTACCGGTAGGAACAAGGTTATGGATGATGAATTCTTGCCAACCTCTTGCCAAAGGGACCAGTTCTGGTCTTCTTAACTGGATTGGCTTTGGGTTCTTACCCTTACCCATCTTCCATGTTGCTCCCTGAATGCATAGATCTCTAAGCACTGCATCAAGTTGTGGATTATTGTTCTGCCGGTTGTCATAGTTATCTTCTGCTCCTGGTGTGTCCTCTTTGAACCTCATTACTTTCCTTATGTTTTCAGGAGAGAAATCAATCTCAACTCCCCTGACATAGCTGGTGTAAGGGTGTCTATCATGGCCATCCATCTGTTCTTCAGACCTTGCCACACTGGCGCCTGGGCGTGTGTCACTGGCGCCTGGGTGTGCAGGTTTGGCTCAGATTCTCTGTTTTCATCATTTTTCCATTAATTAACCAACAGAAATCATCAAAGTACCATATTTATATAATTATACATAATTATTACCTATTTCTTACTATTTTTATGAATTATAAACAGTTAAAAAAGGGAATTGAGTATGATTTGGTTAAAGAAATCCTCAAAGATGCTAATGCATCATCCTCTCCGCCACATAAAAAATTTCAGAATTGTTAATAATTTGTTTCAAAAAATATCTATCAACACGTCCTTACATTGTAATAAATCTATCAATACCATTCCATCGGCTTGCCTTAAAATACTGGCACACTACTATTAGTGGTTCAACTCGTCCATCTTCAAAGTGCAGGAGAATTTCATCAACCGCCTCTCCAAAATGTACGCAATTTATTTTGCAGTTACTATCAAAAGATACAGGTAAGCATCTTTTAATAATTTAATGTAAAAAAAATTAAGAAAAGTGAAGCTATTAGTTAAACTAAATATTTATTGACATGAAAAAGTTGTTAAATAAGATTAACAAAATAGAAAAATGAAGCTAGTAAAATTAAATATTCATCACCAAATAACTTACTCAATATTCTTGATTGTAATGATCATTCACTTTGTCTTTATTCCTTTGCTCGTCACAACTTTTCTTGGCTTTTACTTCCCCACCACTTCACAAACAATGTCTGTGTGAATTCATGAATCATATCATTACCAATTTAAAAAACTTCATTATTACCGTGACAAACTAAATGAGTGCATTCCGCTTTAAAAATACAAAGAGTTCAACTAACCAAAAAATTCATATGAATCGGCGGATTCAAAATATAACAATTCTGGTATGACCTTCATAATAAAAGGACGCAGTTCAAAATATGCGACATCAATGCATTGAAGGTTGTTTTCTTGCAGAAGGTTAAGATCCATTTACATGTTGTGGCATGCGTCCTTAGTCTAGTGCCTGCCACTATGAAGTTACTCATGATATACATTTTAAACTCTTGAAGTATACCCCTCCACTGCTTAAACAAAGAATTTGAAATCAATCCCTGTACTCGAGTGCCCTGATTGTAAAATTTATAAAAGTTAATATTAATCTACAACATTTAAACTTTTCAAATCGACAGATTATAACACAATAATATAATGTGAAATAAAAACAACCTTAATATCTTGGATGATAATGTTAATATTATTGATCTCTTCCTCGTTATTCTTATCGGGCTCTTCTCAAAATCGAATCAAGTACACGTTGAAGCACCAACCAAACTTCTTAGGACCAACATCTTCAAGAAAATCAGTTGCAAGAGCCATTTGATTTTCGCTCACCAGAAAAGATAAATTTTGATATAACTTGCGAGTAGAATCTCAAGTAGAAGGCGTATAATAACAGATTTTTAACCTTTATATAGAACATGGTAAACATTAAATTACGATAGGAATCTTTTCTTTCATTTTAGTGATTGAATCAATGACATTAAATCAAATTATTATCTTATATGTAACACCTCAATTTTCGACACTGTCGACCGCGCCTACAATCTAGGTGCCTATAACACCCCAAAACCGATCAACCAAGTCGCGAACATGTTTGATCAATTTCGAAGCGCTACGGACAAACGGTGAAACATGTAACTACTAAATCCGAACACTTCACCCATATCCGAACCGTATACAAGTTATAATTAATTTACTCATATAAAATAGAGCCATGACAGTCAGAATTACAAACCGTATACGTATAAAAATAGTTATACATGATCATATGGTTCAACAATATACAATAGAACCTGCGAAGCCTAGGTTCACTACTTATTCCAACCTCTATTTCCTACACACAATCCGACCCTCCTAGTTCTCCACAATACACAGCGGAAGACTTGGACTCTTGGAGAAAACTAGACGTCCGACCTCCTTGATGAATACTTCGCCAACTTTCCAAGCTCGAACCTGTACCTGAAAAGTCTGATGATATACGGAGTGAGAATCCCCAACCCATGGATTCTTAGTACGGATAAAACGCCAAACCTACAGTATTTATCCTAGTAGAACTACGCGAGACATTCCTACTTATCTCTCATTTATCCAAGTTAGATTATTTATACTTAAGATTCTAGCACTACAGACCTACCAGTTATTCATCCTTCCCTCTCATATCCTAATTCTTAATCTTACTACTCCTATTCACTAACATCCATCAGGCAAACGAACAACACACAAACAATCATTATAAGCAAGCAAACAATACAATTAGCAATTAATGTATAGGTAGGCACACCCAAACAATGTCAAGCAAATGCACATGATGAATGCCTATTCCTGCAGGCTACGGTGAGCTCACCCGGTCGGTTATCATAGCCAAGCCCGACCGATCCAGAACTAGCACTGGATGACCATCATTCGTACTTCCCTGGAGGACCAATTAGCTGGCCCCGATCGTAAACGATCTCTCATCTCATAATCATAAATAATGGGGGTTCCCTTCTCTTTTCTCAATGACTATAACATAGGTTGGTAGCCGGGACGATGGCAGGAGGCCCCACTGCCGCTACCGTAAGCCGCGACGTTAGCCTTTGTCCCACGTGAAAACAAAGGCCCCACAGACACTTACTACTCCCGATGGTCCGCTGTTGCCTTAAGCCAAGCATCTAGTCCTCTTGACCCCTCTGAAACTTAGGCTCAGGGTATAAATTTTATAAAACAAGGGCGCACTACGCATGAGATATAATCACTGAACATTCTCGGTAAAACTCTTAAAAACCAGTTTGCAACAAAGTGGAATCGATTCTAAAGATATAGAATCAATTTTGAGGGATCCTCAAACGTTAAGTTTAAAAAAATTCAGTGCTAACGAATCGATTTAGCGATCAGCCGACTCGACTCGAAGTGGCAAGTTTCTAAACGTCTTGAAGACCGAGTCGACTCGGGGTGTCATCGAACCGATTCAAAAGGTCACTTTTGAAATCCTTTACTCACTGTGGAAAAATGAATCGGTTCGACACCACGCCGACTTGACTCGACTGAAGTTGAAAGCTATTTTCCAAAGTCCACGATGCTCGAGTCGATTCGACAAATTACGAATTGATTTAAGATGAGAAGTTTTGGTTCTGGGCAAATACGAATCAATTCACACTCCTTGAGAGTCGATTCGATATTCATAAAAACTCATGTTTCACTTTCAAAATGGCCCAGCGAATCGGTTCGGTGACCACCCGAATCGATTCACCGTAGCTCAAAACCTTCGTTTCTAAAATCAGCTTCTCAAAAACACATTTGCTCCTTAAACCAAAACCTATCCTTTTGAAAACCAGTTTGTGTCAAACCATTTCCCCTCTGAAATCCCTATTTTCAAAACCATTTCACGTTCCATTCATCAAACACATTAAAACCTCATTTCTTTCGTCAACACTTCTCTCGAGCCTCTTACTCAATCATCTCATTCCTCAAGCAATTCCCCATCTCATGCATAACCCTTAAGTTTTCAAAACAAGGGTAGGCACGAGGCCTCAATCACAACCAACGTAATCATGCATTATTACTCACACAATTCATCATCAGTCAAGCAAATAGTCACATAGCACATACGAAACAACTTCTCCTATCGTACTTCTCAATTTCATTCATCCCTACATTAATATATGAAGGTCCAACTAACCTAGGTAATTATACTAGATTAAATAGTGTAGACTTGAATCTAAATCCGTACCTGGACGGCAAGCTCAATGCTAACGCGCGATTTCCTTTGTGCCATCGAGTATCCAAGTACCAATCTACCGTTCTTCTACTCCAATAGGTCATATCTACCACCATTCCTCCAACAATTAACATCTACAACACTAACACATATACAAACAACCAACATACAACTCAATCACTATGAATTTCTAACTAAAACAAGGAATTTGGTTGGAAACGTCTCACCGGGAATGTCTTAGCTCATTAGCTTCGACTACCATGCTTGTTAGCATGCAAAATCACCACCTAAATCAAGAAACTAGAAGAAATTCAAGGTGGTTAAACCCATGAATTCGAACAGAATTGGAAACGGAATTTAAGAGGGAAAAACGTGTTACCCATGTTTTCATGTGTGATGATCATGTAGAGGATCACGAGAGCTTCGGGTAGCCGCAAACCGTGCATCAATCGGAGCTCTGGATCAAAAGTTATCGCGACCGGAAGTTGGCGTGAGCGGCGGAAGAATTGATTCGAACCAGTTCCAGAACCAATTCTCCACCAGCTCTCATTCTCATTTTGTGCGTGAAAGTGTAATGAAGGCTGATTGTGTGTGTCCTTCAAGTATATATAGCCACTTAAGAGTGGCAAACATGTAATTTCATGGTTTGGTCTGTCTCGGGCCAAACTTTCGGCGAAGGTGTTCGTGTTCGTGTCCCAAATGTTATTAATTTTACTAACGGGGAATTTTCGTCCGATCGTACTCGTACTCCGAATCACTCAATTTTAGTCGTTGCGAACTTAGTTGAAAATACGGGGCTCACACTCCACCCTCCTTATTTAGAATTTCGTCCTCGAAATTCACACCAAACATCACTTAGTTTCCATTCATTTCGGATACCTTAAGTAGAAACTTGTTACCAATCGCTCTATTTTTGGATATGAACTATGGTTTTCCAATACTTAAATGAGTTCAATTTCAAATGGTTTTCGAAATCTACGATACTTAGTAGTCGTTGAGCGTCCGTAGTGCTTCGATATTGGTTGAACATGTCTGCAGCATGGTTGACTGATATTGGGGTGTTACACCTATGATATTGTAAGTCTCCTAGACATGTCTTTCTTTCATTCTCTTAGATATTGTCTTGGTTTCCTCACGTATCAAACGTGTAAATACCTTGAGTTCCACCGGCTCAAACTTAAGCTAGGTGGTGGAAGCTTGGGGTGTTGCATCCCTTTAAAACTGTAACATGTCAAAATAATGATTAAGTACGTTGTCACTAAATAATAATATAACGATACAAAACATAAATATCAGTTCAATAATAAATTAGTTACGAAAAATCAACCTAGCATACCCAACTTGACATGCTCAAAACATGCAGCTGATACAAAAAAAATAATATTAGTATTTAAAATTATATGGCTAACATAATTTCACATGATGAAGACTAAAATAATACACGTAAACATATCATTTGTAATCTTTTTAAAATACAAAAAGATTTACTAAGATATCTTAAAAAAATACATTCTCAACATAAGTTCTAAAAAATCTCTCTATATACCACGTTAATCGTGCAGTTATCCTCCAAATGTTCATGATTTTGCAATATTAATCGCAAATCATCTTTACTATTTACTCTTCATAAGGCAACATACAGTTGACCATGTGTGAAAATTGGTCTTGGTAGATATATTTCGACTCTTGGGAATGGTTCATGGCTCTGGACTGGTTTAATCTCTTGAAAAGGATTGGTTTAGCATCGACCAAGTATCGGTTTTATCGGACTTGGGTTACAGTTAGACCAGTCGGTTCAACTAAGTCATGTAGATCGAGGGATAATTCCGACTACATCCGAATCTGGCTAACGGTTCAAGAGAGAACCGTAGAAAGAATGCAAGGCTCTAATGCATTTGGAAATGCAAGAGCTGGGTGCCGTCCCGCTTGCCAAGAGATGAGAAAATGCAAGGGCTGGGTGTCGTCCCGCTTGTTCAAGATTTTGGGTTGTGGCACTAAATGATCATCTTGTTCCTCCTGTCGATGCGGTTTGCCGTATATTTGATTAATGTCGGTAACATGATTCTCACCTTGACATGGCCGTAGTACCTGGGGTACATTATTGATTTCATGTTCTAGGACATGGCCGCTTTGGACTGGGTCCACGACATTCGACGGAGTGAACCATACTGGGGTTATCCCTCAGTAATCGTCAGGTGCAGGAAGTAAACCGACGCATGAGCTCATGGCCTGCATTAGGACCAGGCATGCATCATATTGTGTGTTGCATTTGATTGTGATTGCATTATATTGTTTGTGTGTGATTTAATTCTGCTATTCCTACTTGACTACTTGCTACTTGGTATCCTACATGACGTCAACCCCCTAAGATAGAGTAGTTGCCCTCGTGATACCCCGAGCAGGGAACCTTAGGTTCTCACCCCTTTATTCTTACACTACGCAGGAATTCTCTTCTCTCTCTTCTCCCTTGCTACGATGCGTCCTTCTACACCACGTCCCCTGCGTCCAACTGGCTCTCCGAGTTCGTCTGTCTCGTCAGGCTCTAGCAGGAGTTACCATCGTGAGTGTGAGCGCTCTCCTCGTACACTGTTACCACCGCCTGCACCATTACATGCTCCGGGACCCGTGCACCCTGTTCTGCGCACCCTTCGTTGTTTGTTTTCCCGCCATAGAGTAGCACCTCCTACTCCTCCTTCTCCCTCTCCCCCGCCTAGTGACGACAAGCCTTCCGTCGAGAGGATTGATTCGGAGGCAGAACTGGAAGGTGACCCTGAAGAACCCTACCCTGTCGGCAACGTTCCCTTTGGCGCTCCCGAGGTGTACTATTCTGATGTTTCCTACAGATCAGAGCAAGAGAATGCTAGCGTCGGCTTTGGACCTTCTAGTCACCATTTGTCTGACAGTTCTTCTGGTAGTGCTTCGATTGGTTATGGCGAGGCTTCTAGCGGCTCGGCCAGTGACAGTGCATCAGATGATGATCTGGTGAACCGTCACTTTGCCGGAACATTTCCTTAGCCGTAGAGAGGTTTTGGTTGTTACTCAGTTGGGTCATAGTGCCTCATCAACCCTTAGTTACGATATGAGGCCTAGGATAGCTAGTCAGGCTAAGCTCAGTTAGGTGACCTTAGTTGGGGTCGGGTTTAGCCTGTAGGGTTCAGTCGTCGAGTTGTGTTTTTCTTTCTTGTACTTTCCTTTCAATTATGAACAATGAGTCAGTTGTGTTTCTTTTGGAACATCTTTTGTATCACGATGTTGAGTTATGTTTTAATCTATTATTACCTGTTTTCTATCTGCTAAATTACTTATTATTTATTTATATATATGTGATCCGATGATTATTCGATTGTTACTGTTACGCTACATCGCGACAGGCTTGTAAGTTTTGAAATTTTAGAGTTAGGATTTTTAGTGACATCTTCGGCCGTAGGTGTGATCATGACATACCGAAAGTTGGGGTGTTACAAAAGTCATCCACAACATAAGCATCATAATATTTGCATTAATTCAATAAACTTATCAAGTATTCTAAACCTCAAAATATTTAGTAATTTTAAAATAAATCCCCTACCTCAATGACACCGATTCCGCAACTACACGAACACCATAAGCTCCTAATACCGTTAGCT
>JASCZI010211560.1:0-56230 GCA_036250425.1 Stylosanthes scabra
TATATATATATATATATATATATATATATATATATTAGTATTGTTGTTATATACAACCGACTATATTCCCACAAAATTTATGTTTCGCGGCGGTTGCAACATTAACTGTCGCTAAATTTTTAAAATATTGAAAAATATATCTATTTAACGGCGGTTAGAAATAAACTACCGCAAAATCGAGAAAACTAGCGCACATTGTATAAATGGTCGCAAAAACCACTGTCACCTACAGCGATTTAGATTTTTGTAGTGATACTAAAGAAGATATTTATAGTTATTAAATATGTATAAAATAGAGTAAATGCAATTATAATAACACTTCTTTTAAAAGTTTAAGTTGATAGAAAACACATATAAATAATTATATTTTTAACACGTCCCTTATAAAGTACTTCTCTTTTTAAGATTAGTCTACGTAAAAAAATTTTTCACAAGATTTTTTTCTTTTTGATTTATTTTTAAAAAAATTCTTTTATTCAACAAGAATTGAAGTCTAAGACCTTTTCAACATAGAAATTCTGATATTATATTATGATGATATCACTCTTTTCAAAACTCTAAATTGATAAGAGAAAAATAAAATGATTATATCTATAATAAATACAATACATGAATGAGAAAAGAAAATGTAATCTAAGTTAAACATACATGTATATTAGTATATATCTTCTTCGATCTTGAGGTTGAGGAGATATATAATGATAAAACTTTAGGAGAGTTCCTAAAATCTCTACAATTTTCTTAGGCCTGAAATTTATAATTCTCAGTTTCTCACTACTATACGAATCCAACAGATAAGCACAACCTTCTTACGACAAATTTCTACAATCGCCACCAAATTAAATAGGATTTAATAAAACAATTTTAACAAAGATGAATATTTAAACCGTTTAGTTTTAATGACAACAGTTTAACCAACTTGGGTTGGTCTAATGGTTAGCTCACTAGTCTGCTTAAGTAAGTCTCGGGAGTTCGAATCCCGCCTTGTGCATGCAGCGACCCGATGGTCAGCGGCAAACCCTTAAATGAAGCTCAGATCCGCGGAGGATTAGTTTTCGACTTGTCGGTTGAGGGATACCTCGAAAAACCAAAAAAAAAAAAGTTTTAATGACAGTTTCAATATGGATCACCACTAAACCAAGGAGCCACTCTAAAAAAAATTACAGTATATTTTTTTTCTCACTAGTAAATTTTATTTTTTGTATAAGATCTATTAATATTATTGCATCTAGACAAAACTTTAAAAGAAAAAGAAGACGACATCTAAAATGAATTAAGATACATAAAGCAATGTTCAATTAATTCAGCAAAAAATTTAATTAATTATTAGGTTTTCAATGACACCACATATACATACATACATGTATTCATCCAAACAATAACAACTCTTTTTTTTTTTTTCTATGATTCAAAATTTTTGTGTTAGAATTTATTATTTCCGTGTTTGACACGTGTGTCGATTAGGTGTGAAATGAATGATTTAGATACAAAGATACCTAGATATATATTCTTAGGTTTTGGTTAATTATTATTATACATATATTTAAAAAACCCAAAAATACTTAATTTCCAACTCTAGTAACATAGGCTCAAGCAACTAGCTAGTCTCAAAGCCTTGTGGGAGTACTTAATTTTTCAATGGGATATATATGCACCATTGGTGTTGTAGCTTAAAAGTTGAACCTACCAATTATTTTGGTGTTAGGTAGAGTATGAATGTAAGAACTAAGAACACAAAAATAATGCTTGCTTTTATTTTTGTCTTAGTTTTATTTTATTTAATTATTTGCAGTTAGTTAGAGTGAACAAATAATAATAATGTTGGTGGTGGAAAGCTGCAAACATGAAGTGGAAAGCATCACATACAATTGTTGTGAAGCTGGATGCCACGACTTTTAATGGATCACAATATGCAAAGTGTTAAGTGTAGGGCACCTTAGTTTCACTCATAAAAGCCATTGTTATTTTCTTTTTTGGTTACATTTAATTTCTTGTATAGTTTACATTCACACCATATACACTTGAAAACATATTACTATTATTCAAACAAATGCTTGTATACATATAGACACGTTTGAAATGAATGATAGTTTTACACATATGATAATGTCCTTTTTTTACTAGGTTTATTTTAAGAATTTAATTTAAATAAGATACCGACATAAAACTAAAATATATAAATATTTAATTATATTTTTCCATGTTTAACATATAAATATATAATTATTTGATTCAATATTTTTTTTAAAAAAAAAAACAAAGTGCATATAATATACTCTAACTAGTAGTTGTTTGAATTATTTCCTTGTTTAATATCGATTGTAATAATATATCAAAATTAAATCCTTTTAAATTTCCATTTATACTCTATAAAAATAATAATGTAACACAAAAACCATAAAATAGATTACGAGTATGTGCTAGAAATATAAACATTTTTATATATCCACACATTATATTATATTTTTTGAAAGAAATAATTTTATGATAAAATATATGAGCTTCTATTGAGGAAAAGTTTAGAGTTTTGTCTTTATTAAACTCCTAAAATTATTACTTTTATATAATAATAATAATAACAATAATAATAATAATAATAATAATAATAAGCTATTTAGCATGGTTTGAATTAGTTCTTATATAAGCAAATAATAAACTTGAATGATTACTTAAGTTTTCATAGTTTTCTTATGCTTCTATTGTTTTAGATTGGGCGAAAGAAGGTAATTTTTAGATTTTGAGTAGTTTAAAACTTAGTTATTCTTGGCTAAATCTTTAGATCGATTTAATTGGGATAAGATCTTCGATGTATACACACATAGCTGTTCTTTTTTTTTAAAATCAGAATCTAAAGGTCATCATCATAAATTTTAAATGGGTGGTTTTTTAATTTTGAATGTATAATTTTAATTTCAGTACGGCTATATATACACCTGGTATAAAGTTAAACCAAGTAAAATTTATTCACTTTCATTCATACACGTGTATTCACACTCGTACTATCACAAGTCACATATGTACAACAACATTGCTTCTTTTTCTTTGTCCGTTGTTTCTTCTTCTTCTCTCTATTCCTCTTCTTCATCACCACCTCTACCTCCGCATCCACCTCCATCTCCGTATCCACATCCACCTCCACTTCTCTTCCTCTTCTTCTTCTTCCATCTCATTCTCTTTTTCTATTACGTTATGGTAGTTGTGGTTCTTCTTCTTCTTTCGTCACCACTGTTTTACTTTTTTGTTGCGTCATTGTCTCCGTCGTCGCCATTGCTGCCGCTATCTTCTTCATTTTTCTCTACTGATTCTTCTTTGTCTATGTTGTGTCGTCATTACTTTCAATATCATCATCACCTTTTCTTTTTAGATGAAACTTAAATTGGGGAGGATGAGTAGAAAGAAGAAGAGAAGAAGAATCATCTTCATCAACATGATCGAAAATCTGCAAAAACAAATTATTAATATTAGAACAAACAGAAAAGTTAACGCCGTCGAATAGAAAATGTAAACACAAAATTAACTATTTTAACGAACAGAAAATGTAAACATAACGAACAAATTTTCTTCCTATAACGAATAGAAAATTTAAACATGATAATAATGAACCAAACAAAGAAACATAACGATTCAAATACAATGCAAACAACATTTTTCACATATTCATAATGAAAAATAATTCAAATCAATTTTCTGATATGTATTAAGATTTTACAGATTGAATTGAACCTCAAAATAACACAATCTAACAACAAGAGCATTAACAATATTAAAAAAAATCAAAACCTAAAAATACGTGAACATATTAAGGAATTAGGAACCTCCAAAATCTATTCGTTATGTTTGAAAAATCTATTCGTTGAATTTGGTTAGGTTTTTATTTGTTTTTATTTTTCTTATCAAATACCAAATTGAGATTTCAATGCTGATGCTTCTTTCTTTTTTTAATTTGTTTTCTTTTTTCTTATAAAATTTAGAATCGTTGTGCTTTATCTTCTTTTTCTTTTTTAATTAATTAAAAGATTAATAAACTTCGGCCTGAATAATATGAATAAATATTTGAGAAATCTAAAATTCAAATGAAACTCAACTAAAAAAATATTGATCTAACATCCTTCTCCCTCGACAAAAAAATTATTCTTTATTCCTCGAACAAAATTTTTCTTCTTCTACAAACAAAAAGTTTCTTCTCACTCTAATAGAGTATTTTGTATCTGGACTAGGCTTGAATTTCTCATTTGCAGCATTAATCTCAAACAAAGTTTTCCTTTTTTTTTTTATTGGACGCATTTGCAGTTTGTAACAAATCCAGCTCGTTTAGCATACTCCTTATAAAAAATATTGGCTTCTTCACAGGTTAGAAAAGTCATCCCAACCTTGGGGATGTATACTTCATCCACAACACACAAAAATTATAAAAACAGAGCAAAAACAAAATCAATATTTCGTCAAATAGAAAATGTAAACACAACGGACATACTTTATAAATATAACGAACAAAAAATCTAAACTTAATAATAATAAAGAAGACAAAGAAAATAAACCAATTCAAAACCAATGCAAACAACACTTTTCACATATTCAGATTGAAAAACAATTGAAATCAATTTTCTAACATGAATGAAGATTTTACAGATTGAACCGAACCTCAGAATAAACAATCAAACAACAAGAACAATAAGAGCATTCAAATAAATCAAAACCTAAAAACCACGTAAACACATTTAGAATTTACGAACCTCCAATTGCTCATCAATCTGTTCTGTTGCAAAATTCAAGCTCAAATCGTATGGATTCGAACTACCTTAAGCCATCACCCTATCTCCACGACTACGGAGGAGGAGGAGAAGGAGATGAATCGTAATTTGAAGAAGAAGGCGATGAAGAAGTTTGAAAATATGTTGAATAATGTTTGAATCTGAAGTTGAACTTAGGGTTTAAATCGCAAGCTGAGGATGCGTGAATTAAAAGATTTTGTTGGACTTGCTTGTTAAAAATATGTGTATATAGAGATTTATTGTTTTAATTTTTAACATGCAAATTTTTTAACTGATTACTATCCATGGACACAAAATACTGGGATAGGATAAAAAATCATCATAGTTGCATTATTGAGATAAAAAAAAGAATTAGAGTATGACTATATGAGATATGATAGAACTAAAATATACAATCTCATTATGCATCTCACGAGAAAGAACACTACTTTTTTTTTGTTCACTATCTTTGTGTTAATATCTTGTCTCGTTATGTTTTCATTCCAAATACAACCTATATAGATATTCGAAGAATTTAAGAGAGTGTGGTTTAAAAACTTTAAAAAAAAAAACTTAGGGAGCCAACACATACTATATATGAGTTACGGATGATAACTCATATAAATTTTGAATGATAACTTAATTATTGAATATATGAGTTACAGATGATAACTTAATTATTGGCTCTCTAACATTAGTTCCGTGGTATTATTCATAGAAAAATGTTAAGCGTACCCTAAAACTTAATTTGTATATTTACTTATATATATTAATTCACATATTTTAATTTTTAATTAAATAATTAGCTATTAGAAGAATTAAATTTATCATAATAAAATAATCAAACCTGCAAAGAATAAGTAATTAAACTTATTTACAACATCATAATGAATTTTTTTAAGTATATATATGCTAGGTAACGAATAAAAATTCAGCCAACATCAGCCAACAATTTAAATTGGATATTCTATTTCTTTATATTTCGAATGTTTTGTGTTTAAAAAAATATAAAGTTGGCTGTTACTTTATATTTATTTATTTATTTTTAATTAGCATGATTAAACACGCATGACATAACAAAGTAGCTAAAGCAATAAATTGACAAAATCCAATGGAGTAATGAGGAAGGGGGGAAATACCACAAATAAGATGGTCAAATGCAATGAAAAGGTCTGCGACAATGGCATTTTTTATTTTCCAATGAAGAAAACATCCAAAGAATCACGTGAAGCATCGGATTACAAGTCACAATCTTGGTGAAGAAAAGCTCTTATATGCCTACCCACTATGGTAGCCATTCACAACACCAAAAGAAAAAGGGGTAAGTGTAAGAACCTAAATCATACATATCCCTTCGTGTATGTTACTATCACATACAGTTACCAATCCCCCAAACTTTTCAACTTTGTAGATACATTTATCATGATGAGTCCCTTTGTTTTAAGAAAAAAAAAATGAAGGGAGGATAAAAAGAAGAGAGAACAAGCAATAATTATGTAGTTGTCACGTATTATATAGACGTATGTCCAATATGGAGGGTTATATATGCTTCAACATGAGACTTCAGTTTTCTAACATGTCATCCAATTAGACCAAACCCAATATAATGGCAATACAGTGATTTAGGTTTTTTTTTCTTTTAATAAGGAAAGAAAAACTTTTTGATCAAGCATTTCAATTATTAAAATAACAAGCAAAATTAAAGAGATCATATATACATCATGATGATATAATAAAAGTCCTTTTTGACATATATATACTTAATGTAATATAGTTCATAGATACCGTTCTTGTAATTGAAGAAAAAGATAATAATAATAATAATAATAATAATAATAATAATAATAATAATAATAATAATAGATATATTTTTAACTGGAGAAAGTATATTATTATTGGTAGCTAGGGAATATTTTTTAATCTACAACCAGTTAACAATTTTATTATTCATCATCATAATCAAATTAATATTATTATTTTGGATGATTTCGAATAATATATTCTTTATTATTTTGAATAATAAATTTTGTATCATTTTTATATGTTATGTTTCTTTCTTATTAATAATTAATTATTAACTAATATTTTATTAATTATCTAGTTAAAAAAGTAGTGCTAGATAATTAATAAAATATTAGTTAATAATTAATTATTAATACCTTCTTATTGTTTTCATATTGGTATTGGTCTCATGGTAGGTGTGTCTAATAATCTTATTTGAACTATTCCAAAGTTTGTGTAACTCTTGACTTCATTCAATTCTCTCCTTTAAGAAACACTCAAAATTTTTTTAGCACCATATAGGATAGATATGGTCAAATTGAAATCCATTTTCTGGCAACTTACATTTCTTTTAGCAACGGTTTCAAAATACCGTCGCCAAAAAGCCGCTACTATATATTTGTCGAATTTGGTGTAGTGGAAAGGGATGAGAAATCAAAGATTTTGGCATCATGACTTATTAGCACTACTAATAACTATAGAATTGATAATATATAGAGAGTTTGTATTACATATATATATGTGAGGTAGCTAGTGAGGCATCATTATTGTCCCATTTGTTGGACAACTAGTTTGATTATAAGTAGGTCAGGTCCACTTCTAGGCTGTAATTTTAACCTTTAACTAAAACACGTTTAGCTGCTCCATCCTCATGAAACATATGCTGCCACCTAGTGATGTTTCAAATAATTCACTACTTCTCAACTATACTTGTCTTCTGTCTCTTCCTTCACAAGATTTTTTTCTACTTATAATCATAATAATCATTATTTTTCTCTAAAATATATGTAGGCCAAGGAGGAGGAGAGTATAATAAATTAATAATAATATGAAAGCATGACTATTTAGGTTTGAGGTTTGGAAGCAAATTAAGAAAAAAAATGCTCAAGATAGAGAGAAGTTAAGTAGTAGCATCTCATTCATACTTAAAAAAGAGTGAATAAATGCGTTTGATTTGTTTTCTCAATTTCATTTTTTTAATAGTTTTATAAAAAGAATAAAACAGTGAAAGTAATAAAAATATATTTTCTATTTTTTATATAAAATCTTAAAAATAAAAGTAAAAGTAAAAAATAAAAATATAAACTAAATGCACCCTTTATGAGAAGTCAATTAAGTTAAATATTTCTTAAACATTAAAGTAAATAGATAATAAACTAATAATAAACTAGGGCAAAGCTAATAAAGAACAATTGAGTTGCTAATAATAATTAGTCATATCAAGCAAAGTTGACAACTAGTAGTTTACATGTTATTAATGATTTGATGGTGATGAAGTCCAAGTAAAAGGGAATATGATTGGGAGTGTTTAATTTTGAAGGGATTGTGGGGTTGGGGGGATGATGATGATGATAGCATCTTTATCAAACAGAGAAATGAAAATGACTTACAATGATAGAGAGATGGAATAGGCATCTAGGTGATGCCTTTGGTTGAGGACAACATACATGACTGAGATATGTGGGGGCACCTAAGAGATTGAGACATTTGATATTTATATATTATTAAAATAGTGCCCCCCATTTATTTATTTATCTTTCTTCTCTAACTACGAGGGTGCATGGTGCTTCTCTGTGTATTCAAAATTGAGAGTGATAGTTACACGTATTTCCATGTACACATTATAATCTTGCCTGCCATATTAGTGAAAGCCCCGTTAGTGATCACTGTAATTTTTATGCACTGTTCAATCATGTGTATTTTTATACAATATTTTTTTTTTTTATGATTATCCGCTATGTCACGAAAACTGCAACATATCGGTGTTTCAGCATTTTTATCGTTGATCTTAATCATATATTGATTTTATAACTAAAATCAATTAAAATTAACGGTTAAAAGTGTTGAAATATCAATATGCTGTAATTTTCGCGGTATACCGAATAATGTTTCTATTTTTAACACCAAATTTAACTACCATATATTTATATATAAATACATATGTAATTTTATCATGTTTAATATATATTTTATATTTTAATATATATTATACACTAATAACAATTTTGGGAGTTGATTTTGAATTGCAAATAACCTAACTCATAATAATTAATAATACTAAGCATCCTTTAAAATATATCTATCATTCAGCCTTTTATGTAATTTATTATTATAATAATTGAAATTAACTCATTTTTAAAATAGTGAGAAAATCTTTGAGCATAAAAATAATAGTTCCTATTTTTTTCTTCTTACAACTGAATGCTACATAATTTTTCCTCTTTTTTTTTTCTCCCTGTCATTTTCATTTTCAACATCTTTCATTTCTTCAGCATAATTTTAGAATTTAGAATATAGGTTTTAGAGTTTAGAGATTAAGGTTTAGTATTTAGAGATTAGAATTTACGGATTAAGATTTAGGATTTATGGCTTAGAAATTAAAGTTTAGCATTTATGATTTAGGATTTAAAATAATTGACTTTTTATACTAGAATAAAATAGTTGTAGATGTGTCTAATATATTTATATAATTTTAAACTAAAATAATGGTTTTTCTGTTTGAAGGAAAGAGAAAAAAAGAACCATAAGTTTAAATCTGTTAAGTATAATTAAATTTTTTTAAATTAAAAAAAAAACTAAATGAAGAATAAAACTAAAAAATATTTAGTCGGGCCGTTGTTATATTATAGAATGGGTCAATGGCTTAAAGTTTAAATTCAATTTTGAAAGAGGTTTTGTACTTTAAATTTTTTTTAGTTATATTAGTTTCCAAAATATATAACTGTTAGCCAAATTAATATTTTTTTAATTAGATAATAATATATCATGTTTAAGTGACACATGTTGTAAAATGATTGAATAATATATTATTTTAATAATATTATTTATTAATCATTTTATAACACATAAAAAACTGATTTGACTGGCAAGTGTATCATTTAAAAATTAATACGATTAATAATATTCTTCAAGTACTAATTTGAAGAATGGTTTATTTTTTGAATTAGAATTGAATTTGAGTGAATAGTAGTGGATTTGAGTTCTGATATGATACAAGAGCTTTTATGATATCATAAACCTTTATATCAACATAAAAGTTTACACATAAGAATTTAGAATTTGATCATTATTCATTCTTAAAAAGAGTTTCCATTTAAGACAAATAAAAACATTCAATAATATATTGTTATGCAAATAAAAATGATTATCGACTTTATATAATAGCATATCATTATTTTTTACATACGTTGCAAATTAAATGGACATATGTAAACATTAATATTTAACTACTTAATTATTAATATGAAGCTCAAAACTCTGAATTTAAAATTTTTCAGAATTTTGTAACGTTTGATGAGTAGTTCAAATTAAAGATCACCCAATTAGAAATTTAAATATACTAATAACAAGAATACGATACCTCCTAATTGCAAATTATATAGTTCTCTTTGGATGAGTGAAAAAGTATCATAATTGTATCATTGTATGAAGATATGTTCAATTTTGAAAATTAAATGAACCTATTAATAATATCGTTTTCACATACATAAAAAGGTTATAGAAGATTATATCAATTTCATGTCAAACCATAGCACTTAAGCAAACCAATTTAAACAAGGGAAAGGGGAAAAAAATAATAAAACTTTACAGGATGGATGTCACATGGGGGTATGGCCATAAATAAACATCATATAATATAAAGTAACCGAAGATTTTGAATATAGGGGCATATTATTATTTATTAACATTATTTCTTCAGAATTTATTTCTCAGATAGTGCTGGTGGAAAATAAAAAAAGGAAATGAAAAAGAAATAAAAGAAAAAGAAAAACCTCGTTCCTCCGTGTAGATGAAATATATACAAAAATGCATCAGGTCCATCAATGAATAATCATGTATGATGATGATGATGATGATGATGGAGACTTGTGTTGACATTTACGTGATAAAACATGGTACATGTCTCTCTAAATCCTACGGGGTTTTATACATGTGTGTACACCCCCCTTCAGAATGGAGTATTAACAATGCATAACTAATTGGGCTACAAAGTTGGTGGGCCACGGCCCAATACCAAATGTGGTCCCACCCCTTCCCCTGACAATAAACCCCCAATGATGGGGCCCATTTTGGAATCTATCTATAACTATAAAGATTTTTTAATTTAAATAAAATAAATATTGTATAATGCTATAGGAAAATTACGCGAAAAATGTGGCATACCAGTATTTTACTGCTTTTAGTCGTTGATTTTCATTAATTTTAATTGTAAAATTAATATATAATTAAGATCAACGGTTAAACAAGCTGAAATATCAGTATGCCGCAAAAATCACGGTATACCGGATAATCTTCCAATACTATAATAGGTTATTTAAAATACAGCGAGTAAAATCACATCTGATAGCACAAGTGGTAAATTGTCTGGGTTGCTTAAATGTCTAGTTTTGGCGGCGGTATGTATGTAGAAGGGGATGTGACCACGTCAAATTCTCTGAAAAAGAATACTCGATAATACATAAGAAATTAGTTTGGGTCTACCGAACTTAGGATACCCTCAAAAAAAAAATACAGCTTATAAAATTTTGAACCCTAAATTATTCGGTTTTGAGGTTTTGGATGAGATTGAGTTTGTGGTGTTGTGCATAGTAGGGTTATGGACACTAGTAATCTATTCATGACTTTGCAAACAAAAAGAGATATAAATAAAAAGTAGCATCACCTAGTATATCTCTATCTATGCTCCTCTCTTCAATTATTGGAAACTGGAACAATGCAAGTTGCTTAGTGAGGTAGCTACATTACCTATATATACACGTACAACACAAAATTTCAAGGAATAATTTATTAAGTTCTACTTTGTCTAAAATAAAAATCTGATGGTCCTTGTAAGTACCAGATAATATAACCTTTATATCTTGAGTTATAGTTTTTAGAATAAGTTAGACTCATTTAAATTTTTTATATAATATCATAGCTAAATTAAAAAAAATGTTAATGGGTCACTCTCACCATATAATGTTGTCTAAAATAAAAAATTTAAAGTTTTTTATAAATATGAGACAATCCTTATCTTTCTTGACCTAACTTTTGGGATACCTAGTAAAAATAAGAATGCATGGTTGATTTAATTTGCATTGAGCAAATTATTGTAAGGAGAGAGTACCCTTCGAAATCATCCACAAATATAGAAGGACAATTAGAATGAAAATCTAGAAGAATAAAATCAAGTTCCACTATTGATAAGAGAATATAACTGACAATACATCAGCAAATTAATTAAAGAATCATGAATTTGTATTAATTAAAAAACATAATTAATTCCTCTAAATAATAATGATAATAATACTATATGTAACTACGTACTAATTAAGTATGAAATAATAATTACTATATTATTATCATAAAATTATTTATCTTAAAAAAATAAACTGATATAGTAAAAATATATAAATAATTATATTTTTATAACCAATGGCAGAGCCTCACGTATGGAGAGAAGACAATGGAGTCCCCCATATCCCTACTTTTTTTTTTACAAATTATGTATAAGTTTTAATTTAGCCCTATCTAAAATTTTTATTTGTTTCTTTTTTTAGCACCTCTCTAAAGTATATTATAATAACCACGGCACATCAATAATAATATATAGTATATGTACATGTGAACTTGCTTAGAGAATAAACCTAAAATATCATGGGTGGAAAAAAGAGAAGATATACTAATGTTCAAAATGAACATAATTGATAGTAATGGATCGTGGTATCCAGGGATGGGAACACAACATTAGGCCACCATAAAAGATAAAAAAGTTTTCAAATATACTAATATATCGGTATACCTATAATTTGTAACCGTTAATTTTAATTTATACATAATCTGTCCCTCGATGTATTATTCCTTCTTTTTTTTCTTTTCATTTTTTTTTGGAAAAGAATATTCATACTCCGAATTTTTAAAAATTAAACAAATGTATTTCTGACTTTCATGAAATACTTAGCTAACAACTCCTACACATAAATTCTTACACTTTTAGCCACATAAATTCTTACACTATATTTTATATTTTGAGCCACATAAATTCTTACACTTTTAAGAATTTTATCTTCTTTTAGAATTTAAAAAGACATAATTCTTAACTTTTAAATAATAGAAATCCTGATATATTGTAAAAGAAAAAAAATTCTTTTAAGAAAAGTGATTTTTTAGTCCAAGTCATTAAAGTTGAAGGAGCAAAAAGAAAGAGAAGGCGAGAGGCCATGAAAGGGTACGTAGAGTACAAGCAGCCAATGGGTTGCACCGACTGGTCACTATCCTCTGCAACTCTAAGCCTCGTCAAAACATAGTGATTTTTTTTCTTTTCTTTTTTCCACCGTTTATAATTATTATTTAAATCATATTATTAAAAAAATTGATTAACTTAATTAAAGAAAGTTTAAACAATTTTTTAAAATTCTAGAGATGAAACTATCAAATAAAAATGTCACAAAAAGAGATACAGATTTAATTACGGTAAGAGAGAAGTAGATTAAACTGACAGAATGAACACCGAAAATTGAAAAAGCAACACATTGAAGATGAGGAGAACGAATAGGGAAATTATAGCGCCGAATGACAGTGCATTTAAAGGTGAAAGACAACGACGCGAAAAGATGACCGATCAAGAAAATGAAAAAAGAATGGCACGCGAAAAATAATTTGTGTGCCAAAGAACAAATAAAAAAAACTCATAGAGTTTAAGAGGGAAATTAAAAAAATCTAACTTTTTTATATCATATTAAAAAATGAAAAAGAATAGAAATATTTGTGTGTATTAAAATTACGTAAAAATTTCGTATTACATGATATAATATATAAAGTATTTATAAGTGAGAAAAAACAGAATAATAATAATTTAATATCTTATAATTATAAATAATTTCAAACTGATAAATATAAATAAAATAATTGATATTAATATATTCCAACAATTTCAATTTCAAGTGCTACAACATACATTGGAGGTTGTTATAAGCAATAGCTGAATTGTTGATTGTTGATGAGAGATATGAGTGAGTAGACAGGAGTAATAACATAAGATGAGAGAGTGGAACTGTGGAACTGTGAAGAAATTAAATAGAAGATGTACTTTGAGTGTTTTGTGTTTTTATGATAGGAAGAAGTGGCAGTAGTAATTGAGACAGAAATTTGAGCAGTGCCCCGGGAGAAGGGTGGGGCCCACCCTGGCATGTGAGTTGCACGTGGTGTTATGAACACGTGTCACGTGCCATAATACAATTGGCAAGGCAGACTACGCACAGCCCTGCAGCGTATCCACCAAACTCGGGTTTCTGTTTAGTGTTTTTGTTGAACCAACAATTCCACTTCTTACCTAAAACCTGATCATCTTCATCACTTTTATTAACTTGATCGTAACTCATACTTTGATGAGTTCTACATCATCCAAGTATATCAAGATAGAAGTTGGAGAATACTACATTGAAAGTGAAATTTATGTGAAGAGCAAAAGTTGTTTATTTGATGAGTAAAAGAAAATTCACAAAATAATTTCATATATGATGCACATGTTCCTTATAAATCTAGTAAAAAATTTACAATTCTTTACTGTTTAATTATTACCTAACTTTACTCTCTAGCGAATAAATTATCAGAAGTTGCAAAATCAACCTCTCATGAATGAGTTATACATTGGAACGTTGAGACATGCAAGAACAAATACTATCAGAATTGTAGTGTTTACATGAACTGAATTATTTCCAGAAAGATGCTGAAGCAAAGATCGCGCGCATATTCCAAATTAAAGTACTGGATCTTACTCACTCAGTCGCTCTGATAATAATAATGATAATAATAATAATTAGATATAGGAATTGTATAGATATTTCGGATATCAGGTATTTTAATATTTTTTAATTATTAATATTAAATTAATTTTAATTATAAAATATTTTATAATTAAAATAAATAGTTAAAAATATCAAAATACTTGATCCGCTTCCTTAGATATATACGGGAGCTGAGGCACATATGTATATACAGTAGCTAGTGTTGAATGATGATGATGATGTCTATTTTATTTACCTTTCTTGGGACAGACAAAGAACAGTGCAAAGGAACGTAACAGCATATTTTTTAGCAATCTCGTTTCAGGAGGGCTGATGAGGCCATGGACATATAGAGATGTTAATAAATTCAATTCACTAGTATTATGTATTATATTTTTCCTATTCCCAGTTCCAACTAGTACAGCCATTGCAACTGTTCATAGACGGGGACCAACTATAAAAGCACTTCAACTCTGTCGTCTTCTTGTGTATGTTCCTTCTATGCCCATTCCTTCCAAGTTTATGTAGCATCATTATGTACCTGGCCCTCTCTATATCCTACATATACATTCTCACTCATCAACTATACCTTTCCCTTCCACACTCTCATAATAATAACTACTAACTAGTAACCTACCTACCTACTAGCTACCTACCAAGTACATAATCATAATACTAAGTAATCCATTATTTTAAGAAAAAATATTAAAACTAGCCATAAAAGATTAAGACGTCGACAAAACTACTCATAAAATAAAAAAAAAGAGTTTTGTACCATGAAAAATGGGTTACGTTTGACAAAACGTCACCAAAAACTTCCAGACATCAAAAACTCGTTAACGACATTTAGATAGTTCTGTCAAACATATCTCATCTTTTATGAGTAGAAAATTTGTTTCTTTTTTTCATGGGTAATTATGTCAGTCTCTGAATCTTTCTGGATAGTTTTGATATTTTTTTTAATTATTTTGCTTATATTAAATTTTAGATTTTAAATTATAAATTTACATCTTAAAGTTGACTAATATTAATTAATTAAAAGTTGATTATTATGTGTACTTTTAGTTTTTCATTGCTAAATAATACTTTATCAATAGTGCTACAGAACTAACATTAGGAAGCACTTAAGGAGCCAATAAATTTAATTAGAAGTTATCATTTAAAATTGACCAAAGTTATCATATGAAACTAGAACAATATCTCATCCAAAACTGATCAAAATTATCATCAGACCACCACCACCAACACCACAACTAGAACAACTTATCATCCAAAACTGACTAAAGTTATCATCCGATCGACGAAACTGACAAAAAATTATCATCTGACCACCACCACTACTACCAATAGCACTATCACCATCACCACCACTACATCGACAACGACAACTACAACAACAACCTTATCACCACCACGACAACAACAACCACCTTAACACTACCACCACCATCACAACCGCAACACCACCAACAACAAAGAATGAGGAAGAAAAATGAAGGAGAAGAAGAAAGAAAAAGAATGAAACACAGATCTGTGACGGCGACACAAAGAGAAAGGTGAAGATGAAGGTGGATAAAGATCTGTGACAATGCGATAATACAAATCTGCGACGTCTGAATTGTCTCGTCGCAACGGCAAGGGTGGAACTAAGAGCAGTGTGGGTCGCAGTAGTGACGCGGCACCGGTGGAGGGAGGAAAAAAGATAAAAAAAAAAAATAAGATCAAGATTTTGGTTTGTATTTATGCACTATATAATTGCTCCATGTCCCCTAAACTTTCTCTACTTTATTAGGCTTAAAATCAAAGCTGAGTGTATTTGATATTTGACTTTAATACATGGTCATAGTAATGGAAGTGTTTCCACTTTTCAGTATTCATATCATAAAAATTGAGTGTTTATTTTGTATTTTTAGCTTTTGATTTTAATTATATTACTAAAATTAACTATTAAAACCGTAAAAACACCTAATTTTATAATAAGGTTGTGATTGTAAGTTCAAGGGAGTGACATAGAAGAGAGGTAACATTTTATTGATGTCAAGGAAGTGAAGTGTACTACGCAGTAACATCCTTGTAATAGGGATGATATAGGCCCATGTCATAGGGGTTGTACCTTAGTTTGTTTATTGGGAAAAAAAAAACTCCTTTGACATGTAGTTAGTTAACAAACTCAACTCTAGGTTGGTTCACATCTAATTGGATTTCCGTGAAGATGCTATAACTATGTCTATATAGCTATAGGGTTGACCACATACATTCACAGCGGTTATCTCAACCATGATTGTTTTTCCTTGTTCTCCGTAAATTAAAATCCATAAGTTAGGATTAAAAAATTGAGGGAAGAATAAATAAAAGGGTAAATTATTGTTTATATTCTTAATGTTTGTGAAAAATTTTAAAAATATCTTTAATGTTTAATTTGATTCAATTTTACCCTAATATTTTCGATTAATTTCAATTATATCTCTAATTGTTCAATTTCTTCTGTACGAGAAACTTCGATTAAGGGTATAATTAAAACCAATTAAAAACATTAATGGTAACATTGAATTAAATTAATCGTTAGGGTATTTTTTAAACTTCTCGCAAACATTAGAGATATAAATCAAATATTACCCTAAATAAAAATATATGCAAATTATCATACAAGTAGACATAATTAATTAAATGAATGAAGTATATATATAAATTCAGAAAGTTTTTGGAGCCAATATATTTATGAGTTGATGCACTTAATGGTGATGATAGATAATTTGCGAATATATATTTTGTGGGTGATCATTTTTATTTTATTTGGATGATAATATTTTAAATAATAAATTTTTTTAGTTTTAGATAATAACTTAATTATTAACTCCTTAATATTAATTTCGTAGCACTTTTGATATGAATTATAGTGTACATGTTCGTTAAGCACACCACTCTTCCACCATTCAATCTCAATTTTCGTTAAAAAAAAACCTTCATGGGTGTCACATTTTCAGCCACAATATCATTGTGCATTGTGTCACATGGAAAATACATAAACAAAATAATTTAAAAATAAAATAAGTTTTTCCTTATTTTTTCTCATAAGTTGCTGCCTTCCTATGAGAGGCTGAAAAATCTATTAGTACATTCATAGGGTTAATTAATAATAATTATTTAGTTTTTGCATTATTATTAAGAGGGGAAAAAGCGTACATACATCGTCCATCTAGAGACTCTGAATAATAATACCCTGCATGTGTTAATTTGTTTGTTTATTAGCACATAGTACATAAAACCCAGCCATTTCAAATGAGAAAAGATAAACATGTATGTTATATTTGATATTTTTTCTTGAGGCCAGGTAAAAACACCGAAATTAAAATAGTTCTAAGTGGAGGGAAAACAAATTGTAGTGAGAAATTAAAGCCCTTTTTATTTTGGTTCAAGCAATTAAGGTAGCTTACCGACATGATCATGAAAGTTGATAAATTATATTCATTCAAGTGGTACCCATAAGAAACCTAACTAGTCCTTGAATGAAAATTTGGACCACGTTAAATGTATATGTAGAAAGTGTGAAAAAAAAATATATGGTTGATGTTGTGTTGTCCAATTAACTCTCCCAAACCCCACTAAGATTATTATACGTGTGTGATGAAATCACTCTTTCCTAAATTTAAGTTAATAAGAGGATGTAGCTGAATGCTTATATATTTTTAATGTCATTTTATTTAGATTTTTTAAATTGTGTGAATTTTTATATAATTTTTTTAAAAATTTGTATTTGCTTTATACTAAATCATTTCTTTTAAGGTCAATAAGTGTCACTAAATCACTTTTCTTTATAAACTTAAACTGATCGGAGAAAACAATATAAATGATGCAATAACTAAATCAATATTTTTAGGTTATAGAAGAAGCTATTCATAAATAATGATCATATGAAGCATGAATATTTATAAGTGGATATCTCAATAAAATTTGATATTATATTATAAAATTAATTTTTAAATAAAAAATTAAACTGATAAAAAACACATATAATCTCTAATAATATATAAACAATCATGCTATATGTACAGAGTCATCAGTCATGCATGGATTCTGTGTATCCATAAGAAAAACTGAAAAATGTGTTTCATGCATATGAATGCCTTTATTCTATTTTTTTAAATTAATTGGACTCATTACATTATATTAAATAATATTTGTACACACAATATCTTTTAACTTTTCTATGTTGCCTATTTTGATACGGTCTTTCTTCCTCAAGAGTATCATATCACTTTTATCACAAGTACTAAAGTACTAAGTATTGTACAATTTAAATAGTGAAAGATATTTATTAGAGTATAATTTAATTTTATTGATAAATGAGTGCCACTTACAAATATTAACTAATAATTTTAATTGGTGTAATTTACATACGTATACCTTTGTTAACTCTTTCTATACATGTTATACCCAATATTTGACCACATGATTCATGCACTTAATTTAGTCTTGATCAACTATATCTAGAGCAAAAAATGTATCAATAACATATTAATTACTTTCATAATTGAGTTAACTACAAAATAAAATAACAATAAAAATTTTAAAATTTAAAAATACAAATGAAGGTTACCAAAATCTTCATCTCATTTTGCAAGGTAATTAACTCCGCAAGTCATCAAAGTATTTTCTGTCACCAAAAACTAATTTAGTTAATATTTAATTATTTTTTGTAATAATTTGAAATCTTTCATCAGTATTTTTATCGTTGATATTTTTGATAGATATTTTGCTAATCTTAAAATCTTTGGTGATTACTTTTTATAATTTACTCTTGTTTTCGTAGGTCCTAAATTAAGAACTTCATTTTATATATTAATATTTAATATAACAAGATTATTATGACAGATTAATGCTGTTACTTCCTCCTCCAATAATTCTGCATGCTAATAACAGAGACATAAATAACCACCACTCTTATTATTATTATTATTATTTGCTGAATTTATTTATGAAATCAATATATTTAATTATTTGATAGATACAGTTTACCAAACTCTGTAAGTTTTCACTTTGTTTCTGGGGCATGTTTCCATTATTCTTCCTTACATAAGTGAACTTTTTTCTGAATGACTCTGCATTAATTGCCAGACTTTGTTTAAAAATTATCAAGTTGTTAAAAAAAAGTCAAAGTATTGGGATCAGAATCAGATCATCACTACTTACTCATATTAAAGGTTAAGAAATTAAAAGTACCAATAATTAGTTTTGACAAAGAAAAAAAATAGCAATAAAGTTTAATTTCTAGCAATTTAGTGTTTTTCCCTCTCGTTTTTGACTTTAACATAATCTTCCCAAACTAGATCGATAATAATAATAATAAAATCTCTACTAATAGATAATATTAGAGATTAGAGGTGGCAATGGATAGAGTAGATAGAGTTTAGATACAACCATAATCCTATTCACGAATTTTAATAAAATACAATATTTATAAATTAAAAAACAAAATTGTTTATGTAAATAAAATTGTTAAATTTTCAGTTGAATATTTTGATTCAAAAGATTTGTTATATGATTGAGATGTTCTTGTTTCAACATTCACTCCCAACATATATGCATAAACTTTTCGATCATATATATTTATCTGCATGTCAGATTAGGTAGAGTCTCAATCTGCACTCTATCCGACCTGCAGATTAACTCGTTTCGTATTTAATCTTACCTGATCAGATTAGATACTCACGACTCTGTAGAGATAAATCATACATATTCATATATATGTGTTCTATCCAACTAGCTAAAATTCTCATCATATAATAGAAATTTAGACACTATCATATCCCTACATGGCATCATCATTATTACTAAATACGACACACGCATGGAAGCTAAGATTTGATTCCGATTCTGATAGATACAATAGGAATAAATTAAATAAGACGCTATACATATACATATATCCTGCAGACTGTAGTGAATTTTAACATAATTATATATGATGCATAAAACAATAAAACAAATGCTATGTATAATAATCATAAAATAAAGAAATAAAAAAAAGAAATGAAATAATGGGCAATAATGTTGACAACACAATAAGTAGCGTGAGATTCCACAAGCATGATTAAACAAGAAAAAAAGAAAAGGGACTGTGTTGTGAAAGCAACTACAATATCAAGATCGTACCCTTGATCTGTTCATGCACTAGAATCAGCTTTAAAGAAGAAGCTTCAAAAACAAAACTTATTTTTTTCATAAAAGTTGAGTTGTATGTGAATCATTGATACATGATAATCATGTACATTCATTCTTGTAATAAAGCATCCGATCCAATCCAACTTTTTTTAACCAAATTATATTCCTCTATCTTTGACTTTGTTTACTACCAAAATGTATTTAGGTTTTTGCCATTATATCAACCTAATATAAGAATTGAAGATAACAATGCTTTACAAGTTCATAGTAGCCAGCAATAATTTTATGTATCATTAAACTTTTTAATAGAGGTGGAAATAAGCCAAGTAAATTATAGGGGTGTATATAAAAGATTAATTTTAATACACTAAGAGTAAACTGTTTTATATACATTTAATTGCATTTTAATTGTATTTGTTCTTTTGAATAATTATTTTATGTTTGTCGATGAAAAAACTTATTTCTTTTCATGTTTCGATCTTATTTTTTTGAATTATAGGGGTAAATTATATTTACTATCGGTTCCATGAGATTATGAATTCATTACTAATAATTGAATTCCTTGATTGAGTTTCCTTCTATAGAAATTTTATGAGAGACTAGTGTATAATTTTGTAAAATGGTTATTTTTGAAAAAATATTTTTGTCTTTGTGTTCAGGTGATGATAGTTAAAATATTAATACATATTCTATTAAACAATTTAGTAAAATTATCTAATAGTTCATGATATAATCTTCACACTAGGACATATAGAATGGTGTATGTAATATTGCTTAGCTTGAGTGGAATTCAGTGTAATTTAGACTAGTGAGAGAATATAGTTGTATATAGTAATAGTTTTCAGCTATCATACGATTTTTTTCTCTCAATAATATGATATATAAGTGATGATTGATGAGGTTGAGTTGAAGTACTGAGGGAGATGAACTAACCAGTAACTTTCCAGCTAGTAAGTGTTGGCATTGTTGTGCATAATTTTAACCAAGATTGCTAGGTTTTGGACATTGTTAGGGTACTTGTTTTCCACTCATTCGATGTTGCAGAAGGATTTTCATAATGTTCTGCTTTTGACACTTTGACAATTGACACCTCTGTTGTTTTTGTTTCAAGGATCTGCATATATAGTTCGAATTTGTTGTTGTCGTGCCTTGGATGTGCATTTTGGCATGAATTTTTCATACAGATTAGGTTCTAATATGACATGTAATTGTGATTCTAAGTGCTAACGAATGTGGCAATACGTACAACAATATATCTAGAATTTGAAAGTGTTAAATGTCAACAATGCCTCCATCATTCTTGAAAGCATATATAGCTTTGCATAGTAGCTGCAAATTTTGCAAGTGATCTACTCATCTTTATACTTCCAGTTCCCAATGGCGAATGTGACTGATAATGAGAATTTTGTTCTAGCTAATTCATGCTGATGTGATCCAGGAGCTAAGTTCTTGTAATTGTTCTGCAAGCTTGATCCTGTACTTGGTCTTATTTTTCTGGGTTCTTGCTAATTATTACTTCCCGGATTCTCTTCAGTTTTTGGATGGTTGGGCTATATTTGTTGAGTATGCCAAATCAGAGTGGTTTCTCGTCATGCTTCAAATTCTAATAAGTAGAAGCATTAGTTTTTGTAAAATCATTACTAGGGTAGCCAACCCTGCTCCTCCTACGGTATATTTTATTCATCAGGGTAGTAGTGAAATTGGATAATGTCTTTAGTCTTAATATAGTAGTAAGAGGAAGCCCTTAATTAACCAAATAATTCATTAATTCTTTGAGTTTCTCACCTGGGACACTCTTAAGATCATCGTTATATGCATACATGAACATGAGTGAAACTTGGAACATGTCATGGATCATTCTCTTTACTATTAACTTTTAAAAAAATTGTTCATGCTTAAGTACACACTATACTCAAAAACAATCATAGGACACATTTACAGGGTTGCAGAGACCGAGAGAACCGGCGGGGGGGTTGAGATTGGAACTTTCAATGTTTTAGATTAACCATTAGTTTAAATATTTAATAAATAATATAAGATGATGAGAAGACTATAATAACTAATACTTAAGTCAGGACCCCGAAAAAAAAATGTAATACTTAAATCAAATTTACAACCATGTCATTGACAAAAGGACTTCAAAATTGAAACTGGATAAATTTACTAAATTTATCTAACTTCTTCAATTAATTTTAAATCTATATAATAATTGTATTGAAGTCAAGTGTCATGATTATGTTAAAATTGATGATTTTTTATATAACCATGTTATATATTAAATTCAAATTAACTACTTATAGAAAATATATATTGAAATACAAGATTCACTTTAAAAATTGTATGAAACAATAAATATATTTATACAAAGATACATCCTTCTTTGTTTGTGTAATTAAATATGTTAATTAGCATCATTATCAATCTAATGATTAGCATGAGTGCCCTTTCAGGAAGAGACAGACCACCTCCTTTGTCTTGTTTCCGTGAAGTAGTGAACAATTGAACATACACATATCACCATCATTACCAGCTAATATGCTTTTAGAAACACTTTTCTAAATAAAGGAGAAAAAAATACTTTGCTCAATTATACTCTTTTTTTTTTTTTTTTTGTTTCTTTTTCATTCCTTTTGCTTTGGTTGCCACCTGCCATTTGCCAACACATTTCCACTGAATCCCTAATAGGGAGCCAAGCCAATAATTTCTGTCATTTTCAAGCTTCAAGTCAATAGTAGACTATTAGCAAATAAAATCAAACTTGCACTCATGATTAAATTGTCGGTGCAACATTATATAATAAGTTGTATCATTTGGAAGAAAAATAAAAATGTTTCTTGATATTCAACTAACTCAAATCAGAGGTAGACAAAAAAAAAAAATCAGAGGTGAAAAATAAAAAAAGTTTGTGTATTAGAATGCTGATTTACATTAAAAAAAATTTGATTTTCATAAATAAAGTTTGTTTTCTTTTTTCTTGGGAAATAAAATAAACTATAATTAATTTATATTAAAAAAACCTAGAATTAACACTAAAAAAGACTTATTTGTTATGTAATCATGTGAAACATTCACAAAATACTACAGTGAAGTGCTTTTCAATGAAGAGTAAAAGTTGTTTATGTTTCGGAAAAAAAATTAGATTGCGTTTGTTTTTAGAAACAAAACACTTAGAGATGAACATAAATATATAAAATTATATTCTATTTGGCAGCTTAGACATAAACAGAAATATTATGTTCTGAGATATGAATTAGTGTATTTTGTGTTCATCATGATATGAAGGACGCATAGACACTAAATAGAAACACAATTTATTTATTTTTATTTTAATTTTCATCTTAATTATTAATAATTATATTTTTTTATCATTTTCTTTTTCTTACTAAACTATGTATTAAGAAAAAAATTAACATAGATTAAATTATTTATTATTTGTTCTATGTTATGTCCAATTTATTACCAAAAAAAATATAAAAAAAATAATTTTTGTATTATATCTTATCTTATTTTATTCTCAATACCTTATTCTGTCTCTAAAAACAAACACAACCTTAATTACAATATCCATTTTTCGCTAAATAGATCTCTTTGCAATAAATATAAGGTTTAGATAAGGGAAATTGATCTTCTCAATTATTTTCTCTAAATTTGTATCTCAATATAAAATTTTAAAACTTTATTTAATAAATATGTAATAAATATATTAAAAATTTTAAAATATTCAAATAATAGATATAGTATGTGTTTTTAAAACAGCTGTTAGCTAAACCTAAATATAATACAGTAATAAAATAGGAGGGAGGAAAAAAAAATAGAAGAATAATTGTATGTGGTAATTTGTAAGAGCAGCGACACTTACCAAAATATTAATAAAGTTTTTTTTTTTTTTTTGGTAAAATTAGTCATAATAAGTTCTAGAAAAATGCCACTCACTGATGCACCCGAGGATTAAATAATTAAAACGTGACAGATGGAAGTTAAGAATTTGAAAGCAAGATAAAACTATAATAAATGTAATTGTTGGGAAATAATGATGCTATTCATTCTTAAGATACTAGTAGCTAAACTAAAATAAGTCCTGTCAAGTGTCAACACAAATTCCATCTATCCACGTATAATTCATTCAAAAATTGAACTCCATGGAATCTAACTCAATCTTCTCGAATGCAGTGAGCCACTGAGCCACTCAAATTGCAGTAAATGATCAAACAATGTTTTTTTCTTACCTATCACAAAACTCTTTTATTGTTTGGTCTCGACTAGCAAACATTTTTTATTTTAGACATGGGTTAATCTAGGAACCCCAATAATAAATTAAATGAGAAGGCCATGAATATTTCCCAGGCCCGATCCATTTACGTAATGTCTCTTTTTTTTTTTTACAATTTCAGTTTTGGTACTTAAAGAGGGAAAACTAAGTAGGAGTAGTCGAGTAGACAATATGAGGCTGGTTAGGGTCCGCCTGTCATTTTGAGTTTGATGGCACATCCTGTACTTTTTGTGTTGCTGTTGAAACACGTGTTTTCTCAAATATATTAGTTTTTAGCGGCCCATGAACTTTTTCGCATTCAACTTGGCGCCTCTTAATGAATCGAAACCACCAGAGCAATCCTTAAGCAATTAAAACATGGGATAAATTGACCTGTGTCATATTGTAACCCATTTTCAGATGATTTTGGGGGGTCAATTTGTCTCATTCAAGGATCAATTTATCTCACTTTTCAATTATTTAGGGGCCATTCTGAGAATTTCAATTCGTTAAGAGACCCTAAGTCCAAAACGATAAAGTTTAGGTAGCACATGGTAAAGCAGTTATTCTCATAATTTTGTCGAAGGATCTCCTTTTTGGGAGAAATAATAAATAGTAAAGAGTTAGTGGGAAGCTGTGTTAATATTCTTTTGTATACTTTTTTTTTGTCAAGTCTCCAAAAATAGTTAGGTGAGTTACGACCTATCAAGCACAAATATTTTGTTGAATTGGCATGTCCACGTATCAGATACTTTTTGAACAAGATACTTATTGACATTTGTCCGACACGCGTGTCTGCTGTGTCCTTCAAAAATTAAAAAAAAATACTTATTCAGACACGCTGGACACTCAAAAACATCATCACATGTCTGCGTGTCCAACTTTATTCTTAACTTATATCCTTAAAATGAGTTTTAAAAATAATTTTAGACGTACACCTATTTTTTTCTAACCAAGTTGTTATTGTTCATACGCTTTAACTAAAAACGAACAGAAATTTATATGTACAACGAACATGTTTTTATAGTTGACATGAACAGGTTTTAAAACCTGTTCTTTTGCTTTTAAATTTTCTGTTCGTTCTAATAATAATATTCTGTTTGTGCGCGTGGGGTGAGAGTGGGCAAAATTCACTTGGTTTGACTTGTTTGGAAAACAGATGTGTACATGTAGCATGATTGTAAAAATAATATATATTAATATTTCGTAAAACTAAAAGTTATCTTAAATACTTTATATAATTGAAAAATATTAATTTTAATTTTAATATAAATAAAATATTAAGATATTATTAAAGTTTTTTTAAAAAATTACATTATATTTTATACATATGTCGTGTCCTCGTGTCATAATATCATATGAAAAATTGAAATTAGTGTGTTGGTGTGTCCCGTCATGTCCATGCTTCATAGGTTACAATATTTAGTTCTTAAATAGAGCTCCGATTCGTGATTGATTAGTCCTTAACCTGTCGGGTTTGAGGATACCATGGGCAATAAAAAGAAAATTCCTATAACTTCCTAACTACTAGCAGCTTCTCGTTCTAGAAAATAAAATCTCTTTACTAATAGGTGAGAATGGTACTCAAACTGCCATAGTTTGATCCCTGGTAATAGCTAGGTTTTGGGGTTTATGTGTGTGAGTTGAGTATGTCAAAGAAAAAAAGAATTGCCAACAGTCAAAGCTCAAGAAAGTTTGGATACTCCATTGGCTTCCAATTTTTCCACCCTCCCCTTGATGTTTTGCCTGCATATTTTGGAAACAAGGCTCTGTGGAAAAATGTTTGGAGTATGAGAAGCCCAGCTAAGATGCAAGTTTTTCATGCTAGAATTGCAGTTGTTTCAGAATTGTGCCCTTGTTGTGTTGAACATAGTGAGACCATTCCCCATTGTTTGGTGACTTGTTCTCGAGCTCACTGTGTCTGGCAACTCTCTGGACTTTCAATTCCCCCAATTCAAGATTTGGCTACCTTGGAAGATTGGCATAGATGGTGGCTGTTGGCAAGCTCCACGGCATTCCATAACCATCAAGGGAGAAAGACAATCAGCTTCCTTGCCACACTTCTTTGGAAGATTTGGAATGTAAGGAATAAAAAGGCATTTGAGAATTTGGATCTGCAATCACAGGAGATTTTTGCATCTGCTTCACAACTCAATGAGGAGTTCTTCTTGAGAGCTGTTTAATTTCTTCTCATCTATTATTTTCCTTCTTCTTCATTTGTTGTTTTTATTTATTTGGGTGTTCCCCTTTTCTCTTTTTGTGTTGTCCGAGAAGGACCTCTTGTTTTTTGGCTGAGGTGATTCTTATCCTCAATTAATAAAATATCTACTAACTTTGTTAAAAAAAAAAAGCTCAAGAAAGTTATAATACCAATACCAATTCTGCCCTTCAATCACTATTAGTTGTCCACTCCACTATTCTGCTACAAATTGGACATCATAGTTTCAATTTCTTATTTGATGAAGACCGTAATGTGTTTTGGAACCCAACTCCATCTGAATTTGTTTCTAGATGTGCGCTGGGGTAAGGCGTCATTCCTCTTGTATTCTGCTATTAGATGTGCTAGTTTGTTTCCATTTCTAGGAACCAGGTGAATCCACAATTTGCAATTTTTTACTTAAGCTTCCTAATGTCTCGTAGTATTGGGTCTATCTCCAAAATTTCACTATTTGATTTTATTACTTTAATGAGTTGTTAGTTGTTTGATTCAAAGAGAACTCGCTCAATTTCTAAGTTCCTAGCAATAATCATGGCCTCTTTCAATGCATATGCTTCTGCAATCAGATTGGATTTCGCCGTTGATGTTGAGCCTCCTGCTCACTCTACTTGAGTGGTTTTTGACTACTACAGTCGAAAAACTCTTCTTGGTGCTTGCTTGGAACGAAGCATCAACATTTTTTGTTTTTGGATGAGTTTTTTCTTAAGTTTTGTTGGGCCAATTATTCTGGCTTGTTGATATATCAAAATTTTTTATATGGGCAGGAATTAGGGGTGGCAATAGCTGCGCATACCCAATCCAATATGTAGCGGGTAGGATTGAGCGCGAAGCGGTTGAGTTGCGAGTCAGATAGGGTCCACACTTTATGTATATATGTTATATTATAATAAAAATATGTTAGGAATGAGTGTTGAACCAAGAATCTTTTAATGATATAAAAATTCTTTAACCACTGATTTAAGATTTTCAATTAAAAACTTAACAATTTTGTTTATATGAAGTCAATTCTATTTAGTAATTTATAAATGTTAAATTTTTTAAAACCCGCAGGTTGGTTTGGACTCTCACGAATTAAATACGGGTAGGATTATAGTTAATATGTTTTAAACCGCGGATAGAGTTAGGGTTAAGTTTAAACCATACCCTACCCATTGCCCTCCTAGCAAGAGTCTCCGAAATAGATTATTGAAAAAAAAATCTAATGCGTTCCAAAATATATTTTTGGGCCAAAACTAAATATTAAACATGTTTTGTTCCTCGTAAACCAATTGCAACATGATTCTTTCTTTGATCATGTTTTATTGCTTAATTTTCGATTTGTTTTCTATATTGAGATGTGCATAAAAAAATTAAAAGAAAAAAGGTAACTCAAGTGCAACATATGATTCTTTCTATGATCACTATAATTGCACGGTTTGATGAAAATTGCAATAAATTCCAGACAATTGCAATCATCTTCAATTTTCTTAAGAGAAGATATTACTTTCACCTGCATTTCATTGTATATATACATAATATTTGTTACTCAGGAAGCCTTACAAAACCCATTTATGATGTCATTGTAAGAGACCACATCTGGAGTTATACCATTTTGAACCATACGTACAAAATACCACTGATCAATAAAAAATACTACACCAGCCATGGCATTGACTAATACATAATTAATTCATAATTCTCAAAATCAATTACTTCACTGCTGGCACTGCTTAGAAGCAAAATGCAACTTCAAGATCTGGAAAATGTAGGGATCGAATCACGTTGACGCCTAACTTTTTGAAATTTATACGTCCAAGGGCAACGACACCATCAATTGCTCTTTTGTCCCAATTGTCATAGAAATGGTCACCATAAAATTGCGACGAGTTTGTCTCGTGACCCACATTTCCGTCGCACGATTCTTCTCCACCAAAATCGAATTCGCTGCCCTCACGCACTACATTCGAAGTAGAGAATTCCGTCTTCATCCTCACTGGATATAGAAAATGGTTCCTCCTTGTCATGAACAAATTCCTCCTCGTCCACAAAAACCTAACACGGGAAAATGACTCTTAATCTATATGACAAAAACATCCAAGTTAACATTTTCTTATAAAGGCAGGATAGAGAAATACTAACCATCAATTTCTCCAATGACATTACCGAACCAAATAAGGAAAAGAATTAATCTTGGTGTACACCTCTTTTTGGTGTACATCTCCAACCAAGTCTTAAACGAACAGATTTTTACTACTAAAACGAACAGATTTTTTAAAGCAAACGAACAGATTTTTAACATGTTCGTGTCAACTATAAAATATGTTCGTTGTATATATAGATTTCTGTTCATACACGAACAGAATTTTACTACTAGAACGAACAGATTTTTAAAAGCAAACGAACAAATTTTAAAATCTGTTCGTGTCAACTATAAAAACATGTTTGTTGTATATACTTGGTTGGAGGTGTACACCAAAAAGAGGTGTAGATGCAGCATTACCGTAAAGAAAAATACACCAACAAAGCTTGCTACATACACCAGAACATTGTGACCACTTAGGGCTCAATCACGCACAACAACCTCAGAGACTTGAAAATCACAAATAACGAGAGCAATATCTACTATAAACCCACCAAGACCACTCTCCTCCATGAGCCCGACAACATTTACTGCTGCCTTCTTCTAGTGACCACCTATTCTATGAGATTTTCATTAACTTGATTTTTTATTTTGGTATACTGATTAATTTCATTTTTTTTTACGCTCAGTAACTTGATTTTATTATACTTGGAATTATGTATGGGCTCCTCTAAAAAATAATAAATCATTCGCAATTTTTCAATTTATTAGGAAACATGAGCCTAGATTATCCTAAAAAGATCAATCTGGTATGTCAAAAAACCATTTTTTGTTGAGATTTTAAGTTTTTTGATATTTTTAAGTAAATTTTAATTACATCAGTGGTCACCTTGAAATAAATTATATTTTTGAGGCTCCATGCAATAATACTCCAAAAGCCCTTTAACCTATGTTAGGAAGTTACAGAAAGTACAAGGTGAACCATTAAACTTAAAATGACAGGTGGACCTTATAACTCGCCCACTATGGTGATTGTGTGTTAAATAAGCTGGGTGTACATGACTTATATTGGCCCGTGATCCGACCCCGCCGATAAAATTTGGATTATTTTTTTATCATTTCCTAATTCCTATTAATCAATCTAAGTGCAACACAAGAGATATCAAAATTGTTTTGATACCAACAGTAGTCTTATGACCACAAAAGTGCAAGTTGCTCAAATTTCTAATGTGGCATTGAAGATTTGAAGATAAAAAAAACATGATTCATGATGAATAATCTATTAAATATAAATTGGACCAAAGATGACAACACCACCAAACCAAACTTATTAGACATGAATCATGTTATGAAAAAAATTAAATACCCAGTATATTATGACAAATAGGAAGTCAATATGAGTTATGGATGATAATTCATATAAATTTTGGATAACAACTTAATTATTAATATATGAATTACTAATGATAACTTATATAAAATTTGAATGATAACTTAATTATTGGCTCCCTAACGTTGATTCTTTAGCACCGTGAAAACGTTATATACGAACCATACACGTCCTAAATATATTTTACTAATTAAATAAAGTACGCTTTTGTTTGGTCAAGGACGACATTGCATATATAATGCATAAATGGTGGCATTAAAAAAGTGAGGTGACCTAATATAATAAGGTGGACCAACAACAAATAAAGGAATGTAGTATGTCATCACCTTTAATCAGTTACGGAGCCACACTGTGATTGAGTTGTTGTTGTACATGTTTAATAGTTAACCCCTTCTTCCTTTCCCTGAAAAAAAAAACAACCAAAACCAATTAGTTCATGGCGACGAGAGTAGTGGGAGTTAGCATAACCGCCGCAATGATCGCAGTTCATTTCTTGGAGGCGGGATTGAACACTATGGTCAAATCCGCCACTACCAACGGAATGAGCGACTACGTCTTCGTTTTCTATTCAAACCTTCTAGCATTCTTCTTCCTTCTCCCAACCAATTTCTTCTATCACAGAAATGCCCCTCATCCTCTTCCTATCCCAACCTCAATCAAGAGTCTTCCTCCTTACTTCTCTTAGGTATATATACAGGTAAAGTATACTTTTTTTTCTTTAAAATTTGTTAAAAATTTTAAAATATCTCTAAGTTTTATTTTGTTTCAATTTTATTTCTGTAGTTTTCTATTTGCATCAAATATATCCTTTGTGGCTAAATTTTCAAAAATTTTAGCATAAATTCATTAAAAATAACATAACATTATGCTTAACTTGTTTGTGTTGAAGGTTGTTATTATGAAATTATTGTTAAACTTAAATTTCTTAAAAAAATTAATTGTTAGGAGTATATTTGATTCAAATTGAAAACTTTAGGGACAAAATTAAAATAAAATAAAACTTAAGGATATTTTTAAAATTTTTAACAAATTTCAGGAAAAAAAATATATTTTACCTTTGAGTAAATTATTTAAATGTTTAGAAGTAATAATTAATTTCTTTGTTATTTGTTGTGTGCAGTACTGCGGTGCAGACGCTGATTTACACTGGTATTGGATACAGCTCTCCTACGCTGTCCTCTGCCATGGTGGATCTCGTCCCTGTTATTACTTTCATTCTTGCCATTTTCTCCAGGTTTCAATTATTCTTGCAATTAATCACAATTTTTGTCTTGTCTTTAATTTCTTTCTCACATTGAATCTTCTAACTAATCTTTGCTACTTGCTTAAGTTAAACAGAAATTTATAAATATATTGAAATAATTTAAGTAGTTTTATTTCCAAATAAAGCAAGTATCGAGTAGTACATAGATTATTCCTTCTCAACAAGTTAAGTGGAACTGGAAAAAAAAATTCATTTGAAATAGCTAAATTTTGGTGTAAAAAGTAGCTAAAATTTTTTTCCGTAAATTATAATGTTTACCAAAATTTTAAAAAATAACACTAAGTTTTAATTTCATTCAGTTTTATCTTTATTATTATTTGACTCCACCTTTATCGTCGGCATCTCCACCACCACTATCATCATCAAACCACCTCCACCACCACCATTTTCATCAATTTTTTTTCATTGTGATAAATAACCGTTTATTCATAAAACACACAAGGTTAGAATCATCATGCTTCCTACTCCCTAATCTAAAGGTTAAACCACACCCACCTCATACTTTCCTTTTTTCTCTCGTGTCTTCTCTTTCTCTCCAACACAGTTTTGAGTTTTAAGTTTTGAGTCATACAAGGTTTTTCATTTTATTATTTATTTCTTTTTTATAATTTTAAAAACTCCCCAAATTATAGATCGAACCAGTGAAGACTGAAGAGGCACCAAATCCATCTAGAAAGTGAGAATAATTAATTAAATATTCAAAAACTTAAAAAGAAAAAAAAATTCACTCAATCAATAAAAAGATTGGAGTGCACTATGGTGTGAGAATTGTGGGTGAATTATTTGAGGGATTTGGGCTTCATATGGGTCTGGCCAAAAAACATAAAGGGCTGTTTTGAGGGATGGACGGGAATAGGGTGAGAAGAGATAGGAGTGATATTTGGATGATTGTTTTTCTCAATGATTTGGAATGTGTGGAACTTGAGAAACGGCCATAAATATTTCGAACGCGGACAAAATTAGAAGAAAACGAATTTTCTACTCGTAAAAGGGTTTTGTCCGACAATTCTAACCAAATGTTAAGATTTGGGGTCAAAAGTGAGATTAGATTCAGCATAATGCAGCAGCAAGTGCATCAGATTTTGGGAATAGAAAAAAGCAAGGGTGCTTGAGACTTAGAAGATATGAACTTGAAGAATGATATTTTGAAAGATTGAAAATAGCAAAAAAAAGGTTGCGCCTTGGTCATGCTCTCATCGGTAGCTCCTCGGTGTTACACTATATAGTGGTAGTGTTGTTAGTTTGAAGGGGCTTTTTTTCCCTTTTTTTTTTTGTCCTTTTTTTTTGGCCAGGTTTCTTTTCTTTTCATTTTCATGTTTCACTCTGTTTTAGTTCTTACTGTATAGTTCATTTATTATTATTTTTTTCTAAATATTTTCTCTAACATGCTGAATGTAGAGTAGTGTTAGGAACCTTGGAAGGATTAACAATACTTTGATAATCTTTGTTCTTCTCTCAGTTTTGGTATCCTTTGTAGATTGTGGTTTGAAGTGTTTAATTTTTTTGTACTGCATCTAGACATCTTAGGATTTTCAATTTGGGTAAAAATTAAGGAGGAAGATGACAGAGGTGTAAAGGAGAGAGAGAAAGGGTTTTTATCGGTGAGAGAGCTAAAACACACATTCTGCCCCTACTAAAAACCTAACTCTGCATATAACGAAGTACCTAGCACATCCACTTAACGCCATTAACAGCAACTTAATGCTTGATTAGAATTGTCACATGAAATCCATTTTTCATGGGTAGAAAATTCATTTTCTTTTCTCATGAATAATTTTTGTCAGCGTTCGAAATACTCATAGATAGTTTGGTAATTTTTTCTATTTTTCAAAAAGAAGTAACAAGTGCAACAGGTGATGTTCTTCACATCAAAGTGGTGATTGATGGAGAAAAAATAGAAAGTGAGCAGCTGTTCTGCGGTGACTATTAGAAGTTAGAAATACGAAAATAGTATTGGTGGTGGTTTAGTGATGTGAATGCAGATTGGAGAGATAAAGACAGGAGTAAGATGATGATGGTAATGAGAAAGGTAAAATAGGAACAAAACATAAAAGTGTTAATTATATAAAAAAGTAATAATAAGATAAAATTGATATAAATTAAAAATTTTAGGAATAAAATTAAAATGAATTAAAATTTGTGGATATCTTTAAAATTTTTTGGTAACATTAATGATAAAAAATATACTTTATCCAATTTTTTTTTAACCTATATTATTTGATATTCATTAATTATTATTGTTACTAAAATAAATATTTTTAAATTTTATAAATATATATTTATAAATGTTATATATAAAAATTAAAAGAAGAAGAAGAGTTAGAACACTTAGCAAGGAGTAGGACCAGCTAACGTGCGAATAATGGCGAAGGCACAATCTTAGAGCATTTTCGTATGCGTTTGTGCTTGAGTCGTAACTTTACCGTGCAGTCTAGTTACTGGATCTACTCCGCCTCCGAACTCCTCTGTGTCTCCAGCCGTGTCGCCGTGTCTTTGGTCGTTGTGGTCGCGCTACTCTGCTCCACTTCCTTCCTCATCGTCCATGAGCCATCCGCCTCCAGCCTCATCGTGTAGTCTTGTCGTCGGATCTCTGTCTTCGAGCTCCCCTTTGCCTCTAGCTGCATCGCCGTCTCTCCAGTCATTGTCGCCGCTCTATTCTGCTCTACCTCCTTCCTCATTGTTGCAACCGTCGCCTAGCTCCTCCATATCTCTATGAATTTAGAGCATCCCACTCTTCTTCCTTTTTTTTCCTCTCTCCCCTTTCGTTTCTTTCTATCTTCTTCCGCTCTCCCATTCTGTTGTTCGTTGCCCCACGCTCATGCTATCTTTTATTTTATTTTTTTAACCTCCAAATTTTGTTTGAAGACTTCCACTCTCCCTTTCTGTTTTGAATTAATTTTGAAGAAGAAAAGATTTGATACTTCTCTTCTTCAACCATGATGTTTTATGGATAATGGGTATTGAAGAAGAAAATGAGAAGGTTTGAGTTTGAGATTTGAAAATTTGATTTTGAATTTGATGAAAGAGAGTAAAAGTTGTCTTTGATTTTTGAGATGAGAGATGAAAAGCAATTTTGCTGCAAAAGATAGATGAAAAGCAAAAGGACAATTTTATTATTTTATTGTTATTCTTGTGTTAATATTTTAGTGGTGTAAAATGTTAATTTACATAGCATTGATTATCTTCCTATAAGGATTTACCATTTGTCACATTGATAAATCAGTCACTTTTTTCTTTTTCGCTTTCTTCCCTTCTTAAAGGCTTTTGAGATAGAGAGATAAAAAAAATTTAATCTTCAAAATTTTCCATTAAAAGCTTTCTTAGCTTTTTGAAATCATATACAAAAGATTTTTTTATTTTTGTTTTAATATTTATTAATCTCCAATAAGATATCAACACTTGTCAACAAAGTGGTTAACCATTTGTCAAGTATTGGTTGATGACTGTCTTGCTATGTTTCACCTATTATATTTTTTAGATTATTATACATGGCAAGAAAGATAAGAAAAATGGACTCAATTAACGTAATGAATTGGGCTTTGCAGGATGGAAAATCTGAATATGAAACGACACAGCAGCTAGCAAAAATTGCAGGGGCATTAATCGTGATGCCATTGACTAGTACTAGTGGTTTATTGCCAAATAAAATTGGAACTTTTTATCTATCAGCAGATTCAAACTCAAACTCGATACTCGGTGGTTTTCTTCTTGCAATTGCTAGCTTTTGCCTTTCAATCTTGATTATTATTCAGGTAACGAACCAAATTACTATCACCCAACTAGATTATCCTATTTAAACGTCAATAATGCTAGAAGGGCTAATATATTTTATCATTTTTATTTAACCATTGGCTAATAATATTTAAAATAAATATATTGTACTGAACTACTAGCTAAATGTATTAAAATATTAGCTAAAAGTAAATTAAAATTGTTGACTCTCGATGTTTTTTAAAGTTATTGATCGTGAAAGATTTAATAAAAAATATACAAAGTTCAAGAATAAATGCACATTATATTATAGGATAAATAGAAAATTTCCCTTCCTGTGTTAGTAGTACCCCAGAATAAGATTATTTTATTTGGCTTTATTAATTTTGCACATATATATGCAGACATGGATTATGAAGGATTATCCTGAAGAACTGGTAGTAACAACTACTGCTTGCGGTTTTGTCGTAGTCTTATCCGCCATAGTGGCTTTGGTTGCATAGCAAAATAAAAAAGCTTGGATACCTAAGCCTGATATCCAATTGTTATGCATATTTTATTCGGTAAATACAAATAATTAAAGAATAATACTACGGAATCAATGTTAAGGGACTAATAGGGAGTAAATGAGTGTAATTAGGGGAATAATGAGTGGTAAAAGAGAAAAGAGAAAAGAAAAAAAAATAATATTAACTTTCTATTATCTTCCTAATATTAACTACCAAGATTTTCTTATAATTAAATTCAAAGCTATATTAATTATTAATATATATAAGGGTTGGTTGGTAGGCAATTTTTGCGGTATCAATACGAAGCGTGGTGATAGCATGGGCATGCCGTAAGAAAGGGCCAGTGTATGTAGAAATGTTCACTCCTCTAGAACTGGTCATTTCTATTGCTATGGGTATAACATTTCTGAGTGACACTCTTTTCCTTGGAAGGTATATATTGCATCTCTTAATTTATTTCATTTTTATTTCTATATGCTAAAACAAAAGCGGTCTCTAGTAACGGTTGTAAAATCTTGAAAAAACTGTGACCGATAACATACCATACATATAGCCACTAAAGATGAACAGTAGTGAACCGAAAATTAGTGAGTTTTTTTTAAGCAGAGTATTCTAGACTCGGTAATTAATCCCTTACACCTTATAGAATGCCTCTTTCGGAAGATTTGACGTTGGTACATCACCTTCTGCATATATATCGCCCCAAGGTTCGAACATGTGATTAGACACTTAAGCAATTCAAGACACTTACCATTTGTGTTAGGGATGTGATTGTGTTTCCTTTTTATTTAGTCACAATTCATAAAACTGAGAAGAAGAACTTTTAATAGTCATTAAATGTAATAAATTGTTGACCAATAATCACTGCAAAATCTAGCAAATTAGTATAAATTTTCTGGTTGATCTGTCACAAATAATTTAACAAAAAAACTTCACCAAAAAAATCGTCACTACTACTTCAGAGTTAGATAATACTTAGTATTCATGACTACTAATATAAATTAAATTATCTTGAAGAGTGAGTTTAGTTAATTTTTTGGTGAACAAAGGGGGTCAAGGATCCCAAAGAAAAACAAAACAACTAACTGAAACCTCTTACAAATAAGACATCAGACACATCATTAAAAAGAGCTTGACTAATATCAGGAGGAGCAACTTCAAAAAGATGGAGACCAAAGGGGAGATCATGCCCTTTCTTCGCAAGGATATCAGCAACAAAGTTTCCTTCACGGAAGGAGTGAGACCAAGTTAGACTGGGGCTGCGATTGGCAAGGATCTTAATATCATCAACCAGAGAGGCACAAGGATGAGTGTAGGTGCATCCTTTCCGAACAAAATTCAAAGCAGTAGTAGAATCTGATTCTATTATCAAGTTGGAGATATTGTGTGCAATTGCAATCTGCAACCCTCTAAGGATTCCCCATAATTCGGCATGAGTGATAGAGCAACTACCGAGATTGCAACTAAAGCCTCGAATGAAATTGCCCCAGTGATTCCGGAAAACACCACCACACGAGGCGCTACTCAAAAAGTTGACAAAGGAACCATCCACATTCAGCTTGGTGTAATTCTCTAAAGGGGGATTCCATCGGATGAGTTTGTTATCAGTAGAGTTAAGGGCCATAGAGGGCCGAAGCTTCTTGAGATTATGGAGGATCTCATGAAATCTAGCCTTGACTTGCTCAATACGGGATACAATTGGCAGGGATTCTCCTTCAAAAATGAACTTATTCCTAAAGTACCAGAGAAAGGAGATTGTTACACCAAACCAAATTGACCAATCACCCTTCACAGAAAGATTATAGCACAACCAATCATCAATCTCCAAATTAAAAAAATCAGGAAGATGAAAACTGTGAAGAATGTGATGCCAAAATGCCACAGCAAACGGGCAATCTCTGAGAACATGGAGGACAGATTCATCATCAGCGTTGCAACGAGGACAAGTGGTGGAGTCAGTTAGGTGCCTTCTCCTTCTATCCAAATTGGTTAGGATCGCATTATGAGAGACCAACCAGAGGAAAGTTCTCACTCTTTCCGGACCTCTCCAATGCCAGATAAGGTTGTACATCTTGTTGGGAACATTTGGACTGGCAATGAGACTGTTATAGGCAGTCTTGACAGAGAAGGCTCCATCAGAAGAGAGATTCCAAGCTATCAGATCAGGATTTTTCCAAGGAGAGGGGGGAGCAATAGCCACGATCCTACGAACAATATTATCCGGGAGCACCGAAGCAAGTTTAGATTCATCCCAAGTGCCTGAAACATTAAGAAAGTCTGTCAGATCATTGTGAGAATCATAACTAGTATTTACATGATCAATGAGTTGACACAGGGGCCCCAAATCTGGAACCCAATTGTGGCTCCAGAACTTGATATGGGAACCATCTCCAATCCGCCAAATGTGATTATCTTTGACATTATTCCATGCTCTACATATGCCCTGCCACAAATTAGACGCATTACGTTTCCTATTAACCACGGGTAGAATATCATCACCACTGTCGTATTTCGATTGGACAACTCTCGCCCATAAGGAATCCTTTCTCTCAATAATTATTAATCGATTACTACTTTTTATTATATGTGCAGTGTGATTGGAGCTGTTGCAATAGTTCTGGGGTTTTATTTTGTGATATGGGCACAGGCTCAACAGGAAAATATCGTCAACAATAACGAATGTGTTCCATCTTCAACAACACCTCTGTTGCCCAAGAACAGCACGGATTGTATATAAACATTCTTCCGTCTGCATTTGTAATATTTTTTTGTCGTTTTAATGCTATCGAATATTCTCTAAATTAGAAGATAAATTATCCTTTTGATGTATCTTCTTCTAATTGATTAGTATGACTATGGATCGACAAACTATAGTTAAACCTAACTTCTTATTTAACTTAGTTATGCTAACCTCACACAATAATTATAGTTTGACCATTTTTGTAAATTATTAGGATTTGTTAAATAAGCCTCATTGCCTAATCTTTTTATTTCCTTTCAAACCATACATTTATTAGTTGGTTACGCTCTTAATAACCAAAAAAGATTTTAAGGAACCTCAAAAGATAAAATAATAAAAATATAAAAAAAATAGTATGAATAGATTTACTAATGCATTTAATATATGCTTGTTTCCAATTAAAATTGTTCTGTTTTATTAAGCATGAGTTATGTTTTAATTTATCAACCAATAAAAGAACAATTAATCAAGCATACAAAAGGTTCCATAGTTATAATTTATGTTAGAGATATATAATGTAGTTAGATTAGCTTAGCTTGTATGTGTAGCTTAGCTAAGCCATCTTAGTTTCTGACTTGGGCTGTACATATAAGGCCTTAGCTCAGCTGAATCAGTGTAATAACTTTTAGCTACTTTACTAAATCATATTGCTTTTACATTTTCTCTCTTTATTTCTTGTTCTTTCTTTGTTTCTTCTTCTTTGAGAGTTCTTGCCTCTCTGTTCTATGGTTTTAGTCCTTGCTTCATCATGGTATCAAGAACTTGTTAGTTTTGATCCATCATGGCCCTTGTTCCATCCTCAATACCAAAGATAAAAAAAAATCGCATTATTCCTCACACCAACAAATTCGAAGAAGATAATTTCTCAACTTGGAAGAAATTAAGTGTTACTCACCATACGAACCCTAAAGCTCGAAGCACACCTTGATTCAACCAAAACTCCAGATCAATTTGAAGAAATTTCATCCTTCGACAAGAAAGATTCCAGTTCCGTTAAGAAAGGGGTTTCTGATTCACCCAAAATCATACAAGAGTCGAAGAGATATGTTGAGTGAGCTCAACATGGTTCTGCTCTAATGACGTGACTTGATGCTTCTATGAGCATCACCTATCAGAATAAGGTCGTCCATTAAACTACCATTGCTGAAAGTTGGAATACGATCACCCACATATTCACTGTCTCCTCAAGAACTCGTATACAGAGCCTCAAGACTCAATTGAGAGCAACCAAAAAGATAGGTACTGTTAATGAATATCTTCAGTCAATTGCAAAACTTGTTAATTCTTTACATTCAATTGAACACCCATTTACTGAAGATGATCATATACAAACAATCTTGGATGGATTGCCTGATGATTATGATGGGTATGTTACCTTTGTGATGTCAAGAATGACATCTATGACTATACATGAAGCGAGAGCTTTCTAAGAGCTTATTATGAGGATTGAATCAATAGAAAGGAGAAAACAACGTCAATGGCACACTTGGCTCAAGCCCCCACCACCATCACTGTTGAACAATCAATAGGAAGAAGAGGAAGGAATTGTAGGGCTCCTACCAGAGGAGGATGAAGAAATGGTAGAGGAGGAAGAATAACCAATAATAGGCCTCACTGTCAATTATGTGGTTGTTTTGGCCACACTGTACTTACTTGCTATCATCGTTTTGATCCTAATTACCAGAGTACTCCACAAGCACCTCAATCCTTCATTCCATATGCCAACTCTTATCCACAACCGCCCCAACATCCTTTCACCAAACGAGAGCTTACTTGATAGGACTAACAACCTCTCAAGATTCAAATTGGTTTGCGGATTAAGGGGCTTCCCACCATGTGACGACTGAACATGCAAATATTTTACAACACTTAGATTCAAATCAAACCCCAGATCATTTAGGTTGGTAATGGAAAGGGAGTCCCTATCCTTAATTTTGGTATTTTTTTATGATAAATCGCAAAATACATATTATAAATGAGATTGGTTTCACTACCACAATTTTAACTATTTTTTTATTTAGAAAAAAAGAAAGAAGAGCTTACGACGAAAGTGAGGAAACAAATGAGCTTATCCAATCCGCAGTGGTGCAGGTGCGGATTTGCAGATAACATCTGCGTATCCGATACACAAATTCGCGGATCCGCACTGTTAATAAATAAATAAATAAATAAAATAATATATATGTTATGGTTATGAGGGATTGATAAACCCATATTCGATGATTGAATTTGTGCTAGAATTAAGGAGTTTATCAACCAAAAGTCACACAATTGCTTGTGAATAACCATGTTTGTGAATTCATCGTTTGTTGTGCCTTGAATGAGAAAATGCATGTTTTAAGCTCTAAAATTCAAATCTAATATCACTTTCATGCCATTCGATACTTTAATAATGTGTTTGTTGAAGTGACTAAAGGTTTAGGAAGCAAGGATGGTTTGAAAGGAATAGAGAAAGCATGCAAAAGCGGAGATTTCACAAAGAGGCAAAAATGAGAAGCGTAGAAAAGGAATTGTAGTCATTGGATTAAAGCAAACTCGGACTCTTTGGAAAGGAGAATTCATTATCTACAACTTTCATGTTGAAGAATTCTTCCAGTTCTAAGCGATTCTATGAGGAATTCGCATCCAAAGATCGGTGCTCAGAATTCTCCTAATGCTGTCAAACCCGACCTCTTTACACTAATCGGATCATAACTTGAGCTACAGAGGTCCAAATGATATGGTTCTAGCATCATTGGAAAACTAACATCCAGAGTTTCGAAACGATATAAATATGTTCATATACGTGCGCTCGCACATACTGGAGTGACGTGCAAGTCACGCTTTCTCAATCGCGTGGCGGCATGGGTATACTGCGTGACGGCATGATTGCATGGGCATCACTCAAATTTAAAGGTAAAAAATGGAATTTCAAACCTAATGGATGCCTATAAATAAGAGGAATGCTACCACAATTCACTGCCAAGGGTCTCATTTGTATTGAATAATTTTCTCCCATTTTTTCTATTAGTTTAATTTTTCTTAGGTCTCCTTAGTTCTTCGTTGTTCTTTATTTTTTCTTTTATTTCCACCATGCTGGCGAAACTTTTAGTTAATTTTGATAAAAGTGTAAAGGTAGGTATAAAGGTAGGCTTTTGTTTGGTCATGGACGACATTGCATACACATTATAAATATGAGTGAGGTGACTAATAATAATAAGGTGGACCAACAACAAATAAATGAATGTATGTTACCAGCTTTAATCAGTCACCGAGCGACCGACACTGTGATTGAGTTGTTGTTGTTGTACATGTTCACTGTGATTGAGCTTCTTCAATTCCTTTCCCTGAATAAACAACCAAAACGAATTTATTAATTAATGGCGACGAGAGTAGTGGGAATTAGCATAATCGCCGCAATGATCTCAGTTCAGTTCTTGGAGGTTGGATTGAACACTCTAGTCAAATCCGCCACTACCAACGGAATGAGCGACTATGTCTTCGTTTTCTATTCAAACCTTCTCGCATTCTTCTTGCTTCTCCCAACCACTTTCTTCTATTACAGAAATGCCCCTCCTCCTCTTCCTATCCCAACCTCAATCCTCTGTAGAGTCTTCCTCCTTAGTTCTCTCAGGTATATATATTTCGAATAAATTATTAAAATAGAACGTTTTAAACGTCTAGAAGTAATAATTAATTAATTTATTATTTGTTGTGTGCAGTACTGCGGTGCAGACGCTGATGTACACCGGTATTGGATACAGCTCTCCTACTTTGTGTTCTGTCATGGTGGATCTGGTCCCTGCTTTCACTTTTATTCTTGCCATTTTCTCCAGGTTTCAACTCTTGCAATTAATAAGCACAACTTTTGTCTCGTCTTTAATTTCTTTCTCACATTAAATCTTATAACTAATCTTTGCTCCTTGCTTAAGTTAAACAAAAATTTATAAACACTATGTGTATGTTGAAATAATTTAAGTAGTTTTATTTCCAAACATAGCAAGTATCTAGTCATCTACTCATCTAGTGTACAAAGATTTTTCCTTATCAACAAGTTCATCAGCTCAGTTCAGTGGCAGAGAAAAAAAGAGATTCATTTGAAATAGCCAAATTTTGGTGTAAAAAGTAGCTAAGACTTTTTTTTTTAACTACATTATCTTGTATTAATTAATTATTATTATTAATATAAATATTTTTCTAGATTTTATAAATACATAATTATAGATATTATATATATAATTATAAATATTAAGTTAAATATAGTAACTTTATATTATTATTTTTCTAGCATTATTTTTTTTTCATTCATTAATTATCACTATTGAAATAAATATATAATATTAAATATAATAAATATGTAATTATTAATATTAAATTAAATTAAATTAAATAATTTTATATTATTGTCTCTTTATCATTACTATTAATTTATGAGTAGATTAAAAGCAACTTTTTTTTTATCAAGCACAACTAACCCTGAAGTGAGCTGATGCACATAAATAAAGCTTAATAATTATTAGTGCAATTCATCAATTAATTTGTTCTGTTATTTATTTTTACACTTAATTAAAATCTTATATTATCAAATTTTATAAACAACAAAAATATATTTTTATGGATATAAATAATGATATATAGGTATTTAGTAAAAAAAACAATGATAGGTATTTCGTAAAAAAATTGTGCATCAAATAAAATTCTCCCAATTCTTATTATATTAGTAGATGCTTAAAGATTTTCTTAATTTTCGATTATTGTAGACTGCACCCAATCATCATGGCATATTTTTTTAATACTTGAGAGATGAGACCTTCAAACACATTATTCATGCCTAAGTCCCAAAAAAAAAAGAAAACACACACACGCACTCATGCCTTTACTTCTAAGCAACTGCAACTTTGCAACCACATCAATCGATAACTTATAAAATTGATTGAAATTCTAGATGACTCTCTTGGTTGTTTATTTAGAAAAATAATGACAAACCTTGAACTTGTATATATATAATGAAGAAAATAATTGAATTCCAAATTTTTTCCCCTTTAATAATTTAATTACATGGGAAGAAAGATAAGAAAATGGACTTAATTAACATAATGAATTGGGTTTTGCAGGATGGAAAATCTGAATATGAAACGACATAGCAGCTATGCAAAAATTATTGGGACAATAGTGTCCATTGCAGGCGCATTAATTGTGACCTTATATAAAGGGATGCCATTGACTAGTACTAGTGGTTTATTGCCAAATAAAATTGGATCTTTTTATCTATCAGCAGATTCAAACTCAAACTGGATACTCGGTGGTTTTCTTCTTGCAATTGCTAGCTTTTGCCTTTCAGTCTTGATTGTTGTTCAGGTAACCAACTAAATTACTATCATTCAACTAGATTATCTTATTTATTTAAACGTCCAGTGTAAGAAGATCAACATATTTTAGTATTTTTATTTAACAATTAACTAATAATATTTAAAAGTATTGGCTAAAAATATGCAGACATGGATTATGAAGGATTATCCTGAAGAACTTGCAGTAACAACCACTGCTTGTGGTTTTGTTGTAGTCCTATCCGCCATAGTAGGTATGGTTGGAGAGCATAATAAAAAAGCTTGGATACCTAAGCCTGATATCCAATTGTTATGCATATTTTATTCGGTAAGTACAAATAATTAAATTCAAAGCTATATCATTGAAAACAAATGTTTAGGTGGATATAATTCATTATTGATGATGAATAGGACTTCCAACAAACTATGCCATTATTAATTATTAATATATATATAAGGGTTGGTTTGTAGGCAATATTTGTGGTATCAACACGAAGCGTGGTGATAGCATGGGCTTGCCGTAAGAAAGGTCCAGTGTATGTAGCAATGTTCACTCCTCTAGGGATGGTCATTGCTATTGTTATGGGTATAACATTTCTGAGTGACACTCTTTTCCTAGGAAGGTATATTTCATCGCACTATTCATTAAGGGTAAAGTCTATTTTTTGTCCCTAAAGTTCGTTAAAATTTTTAAAAATATCCCTAAGTTTTATTTTATTTCAATTTATTTCTAAATTATTGAATAATCATTATAAAAAAATCTAGCAAATTAGACGAAATTTTGCAAGGAGTATTTTTCGTCACTATTTAGCCAGAATTTGGCGACACATTAACAACAAGACTTGGGAATGGTCACAAAATATACAAACATAAGATAAGCTGCCGGTTAGTGACGATTTTTGAGGAAGTTAATTTCTCATAAATTAAGTTTCATAACTAAAAGAGTAGTGAGGAAAATTTTCTGGTTGATCTGTCACAAATAATTTAGTGAGAATATCTTACCCAAAAATCCCTCACTACTTCAGGGTTAGGTAATGCTAGAATAATTGAGGACTACTTATATAGATTAAATCATCTTGAAGAGTGACTTTACTTAATTAATTATTAATTGATTACTACTTATATATTATGTGCAGTGTGATTGGAGCTGTTGCAATAGCTATAGGATTTTATTCTGTGATATGGGCACAGGCTCAAGAAGAGGAAAACATAGTAAACAACAATGAATTTATTCCATCTTCAACAGCGCCTCTGTTGCCCAAGAAAAGCATTGATTGCACATAAACATTCTTCACTCTACATTTGTAATAATTCTTGAGTAGGAAGCATATTATTTCTTTAGTATTATTCAAGTATCTTCCTAAAATTTATATAAGATGAGTTTTATAACTCATGTATGCAGCTGTAATTAATTGTTGAATATATTTCATTTTGTAGATTAAACGTGATCTAAGGTTGAATCTGGACCACTCCTTTTGTAGATTAAACGTGATCTAAGGTTCAATTTGGCTGAGTCACAAGAGACATAAAATGAGTTTTGTCTTATAACACGCAGCAAAAATAGAATTGTAAAACTTAAAATTAATACAAACGTGTATCTTAATTCAGCCACCTCTACTATGTCTCCACCAAAACTATAGTGGAATTCCATTATAATTTAATGAAATTATAAACACTGATTCCAAAAAAAAATATACTTACTTCTCGCAAGGACTTTCAATCTAAGCTAGCCTAATGTATAATTAACATGAGTGTTGTCTCAACTCACCAGGAGAACCTCTCAAATAGGGGTGTGCATGGATCGGATCAGATTCGCAGATCCGCGGTGAAAAATCGAATTTGATCCGCAAGTAAATAAGTACGGATCGCGGATTTCATGTGTTCCCGATCCACAGATCCGTGGATCCACACATTAAAGAAATAAATAAAAATAATAAAAAATATATATATATGTGATATTAGCATCCACTCCACTCCCTCATTTACCCTAGCCGCCGTAAACAAATATCCCTCTTCTCTTCCCTTCTCACTCTCACTCTCACTCACAGATAGGAGGCACTCACTTCTCCTCTCTCGCTCTCGCCACCACCGTCGTCAACTGCCGTGCCTCAATATCCTCTCGCCGTTGTCCAAGTCCAGGCCTTTCTCATCCATTGTTAACTCGTCGTCCTGCACTGCAGTCCTTCTTTTGTCGCCGCCGCTGTCTCACAGTCGCCGCTCCTCCTCCAGTCACCGTCCTTCGTCGCCAGCTCGCCTCCACTGCGGTTCGCATCTGTCTCTCCTCCTTCTTGTAAGATCGCTGCTCGCCGTCGCTCCTCAAGGCCCCCTCCTCGTCGTAGATCAACGACGCCGCCACCTCGTCTCAGCCCGTCGTCTCTACTCGCCACCGCCTCGCTGTCTCTGCTTGCCGCCGCCTAGTTGCCACCTCTGTCTGTTCATCTTCACATCCTGTCACTGTTCTGCTATTTATCTTCACTTCATGTTTTGATGTTCATATTCATTCTTGTTTTCATTTTGTTTTGATGTTCATATTCATATTCATTCTTGTTTTGATTTTGTTCATCTTCATATTCCTGTCTTTGTTTGTTTGCCATTAATTTTTGTTTTGATTTTGTTGCTTTTGAATTTTAATTTGTTGTCTTGCTGATTTTATGTTAGTATATTTTTTTCCTGGTGTCTTAGGAAGAAGTTGTAATATTAGTTTGTAGTGTTTTTAGATTTACAGATTGATAGTTTGATGAACAAGAATTCAGAAAATAAGATGAAAATATTCATGGCTATTTTAAGCAAATTTTTTTTTAAAATTTCTTTATATTATGCGGATATATCCGCAATCCGCGAATATATCCACAATCGAATCGGATCGGATACGAATGTCAAAAATACGGATACCGTATCCGATCCGATCCGATAAAAATAGTGCGGATCGAATCGAAAAATTGGTCATATCCGATCCGATTCGATCTGATCCGTGTGCAGCCCTACTCTCAAATTCATGACACAAAACGAAAACTAATGTAAACTATAAATAATTTCCAATAAATTTTTTTTCTCAAAAACCTACTCTCTTACCTTTTATCTCATGACTTTTTTAAATGTCTCATACATTGTCTTTTACAACTATGAAAACAAGAAAGATATGTTACTTGAACTAAGTACAGTTTGTTATATGTAACAAGTTAGTTTGTTAGTTAGAAGATGCTAGAAACTTTCTTGTAACCGGTAACTTAGTGTGCAGGTAAATTAAGTAGTTAGTGATGTAGATGCTATAAATAGCTTACTGCTAGTTGTAATTAGTTAGACTCACTCATTTTGAGATGCAGAATTCAATACACTAATTCTCTTCTCCATTTCTCTGTTCTGACTCTTCTCCTTCCACTCTCTCTTTTCTTCTCTTCTTTTCTCTTCACACCTAAGCTCACACAATAGAGTTGATGAGAGTTGCTCAGCCTCGTCCATAGCTTTTCCACATGGTGCGGTGAGTGTGGACGCGGAAGAGGCTTCGATCACGAGATTAGGTGTGAAAGGTATTTTCAATCGCATTCGCATCTCAAAATTTCTGATCGATCTGAATCCTGAACAAGGAACGGTGATGGCAAACTCAATTTCTAGTCTCGACATTCAAGCAATTGTAGATCTGTTGAATCAAGTGAATCAACTGCAATCGGCTACAAATTGAGCTAATTTGAGTCCAATTTCAGATCTGGTGAGTCCTTACTTTTTACATCCTGGAGAGAATCCTGGAATCTCTATAGTTACGGTTGTTTTAGGACCTAGTAACTATCATGTTTGGGAGAGAGCTATGACTAGAGCACTTAAATCGAAGAACAAGTGGCAGTTTGTTGATGGATCGATTAATAGACCTTTGAAAGATGATCCATTGTTTGATGTGTGGGAAAGATGTAACACATATGTTGTGTCATGGTTGAATTTATCTCTAAGTCCAGATATAGCTCAAAGTGTGATGTGGATTAATGTTGCTGAGGATCTGTGAAAAACTTTGAGACATAGATATCACCAGGGAGATATTTTTAGAATTGCAGAATTGCAAGAAGAAATGTTTGCTATTAAGCAAAGAGACTTAAGCATCACTAGTTATTTTACAAACCTGAAGAAGATTTGGGAGGAATTGGACAATTTATGCCCCATACCAGCCTGTAAAGCATGTGAATTTGTTTGTGATTGTGGACTGAATGTGGTGAGAGACCGCAAGGAAGAAAATTATGTAATAAGGTTTTTAAGAGGTCTAAATGATCAATTCTCAATTGTGAGATCTCAGGTGATGCTTATGAAACTTCTCCCAAGGGTAAATGTTGCGTTGTCACTGCTGTTGTAATAAGAAAGACAGAATGCATAAAGTGTTGAGTGCAAGACCTTATTGACCACTACCAATACTAACCACCAGAAAGGTGATTCACAAGAATCTCAAGGTATAGGAGGTGGAAAGAACTCCAAAGGCCGAGGTTGAAAATCTAATGGTGGAAGAGGTGGCAAAAGCTATAAGCAATGCACTTATTGTGGTAAGAGTGGTCACATTGGAGATGTTTGTTATAGGAAACATGGTTTTCCTCCACATCTAAGGAACAACAGTGGTGGTAGCAGCATGATAAATAGTGCAGTGGCTGATGAGAAAATTGAGAATGTCAGCAGCAATCATAGTCCTTCTCATCAGGTAACCAATGGTAATTTTGAGTTTTACTTCTTTACAAATCAGAAACTAGCATTGCTAGCTATTATGGAAAAGAAAAATCCACAATACTCAAGTCATAGCAAATCAAATCAATCTGTCACATTGCCATCTAATCTAGGTATTGCATACATAATGTCATTGTCAACCTTTAGTCCAAACTCATGGGTAATTGACTCAGGAGCTATAGAACATGTTTCATACACACTAAAAGCATTTAGGACATTATATCACATTAAACTTGTGCATGTGAATCTACCAGATGGAACACACACTGTAACAGATATAGCAGGCATAGTGCAATTTTCAGATCAATTTCATTTAGTGCATGCATTATACATACCAAAATTTAAGTTTAATCTCATATCAGTGTCAAAGTTGACTTCAGACCTTAGGTGCAGATTCATCTTTAATGATTTTTCCTGTGAGATTCAGGATCGTCAATCCAAGAAGATGATTGGAGTAGCTGAGCAAAAAAGAGGCTTATATGCATTTGAAAAACTGACATCTATTGCATCTGCACACATAGCATCAACATCAAGCACTGTGGCTTCACCTTGCACTTCCAGCAAGAGTGATTCAGAGGCAATCTGACATTTTAGATTAGGACATATCCCAACTCAGAGGATGAAAATAATGCAACAGACTTATAATTTCTTAAGGAATAAGATTTGTGTTGATCCTTGTGACTCTTGTCACTTTGCAAAACAAAAAAGACTTCCTTTCAATTCTAGTGTATCTGAATCTTTGCATTTATTTGAACTTGTTCACATGGATATATGGGGACTTATTGGCACTCAGTCCATGGGAGGACACAAATATTTTATTACTGTTGTCGAGGACAAAAGCAGATATACATGGCTATTTTTCATGAAATCAAAAGCAGAAGTTTCAATGTTAGTTCAGAATTTTGTACAACTTGTTCACATACAATTTGATAAAACAATAAAGAAAATAAGAACTGATAATGGTGTGGAATTCAAACTTCAATCCTTTTACAATTCTAAAGGTATTATGCATCAAACTACTTGTGTTGAGACACCTCAACAAAATGGCATAGTGGAACGGAAACACCATCATTTATTGGAAGTAACTAGAGCTCTAATGTTCCATTCTGCAATGCCAAAATGCTTTTGGAATTATGCAGCCGCTCATGCAGTGCACTTAATAAATAGAACTCCAAGTAGTTTACTGCATAATGCATCTCCTTATCAGGTTCTTAAGGACAAGTTTCCCAATATCCATTACTTGCGAGTATTTGGCTGTCTAGCATATGCTTCAACTTTAGAAGCTCATAGGAAGAAATTAGATAAAAGTGCCAGAAAATGTGTCCATCTTGGACACAAAATTGGTGTGAAGGGATGCATCTTTTATGATTTAGCAAGTAGAGAAATTTTCACTGCACGCAATGTAATTTTTTATGAAAATGTTTTGCCCTTCCAGCAAAGTATTTCCTCTAATATTGGGACTCACACACACACACACAATCCGCATCCAATCATTTTGCATCATTTGATCCATTTGACGTTCCATGCAATTCAAATTATCATCATAATTTGCATATTGCATCAGATTCACTAAACACACCAACTAATATTACATCTCATGCATGCATCTAGTTCTTTGCCACCAGCTCATGAATATCATGTTGCCTCTAATTTGCATGAGCCATCATTAGAAATTGATCTTGGAGGATCCCAAGATGATACCTCAAGCTCAAATCATAATAGAAGTAACCATCATGCATTTGAGAATGGAGTTAGAAGATCTAATAGAGTAAGGAGAAATCCTTCATATTTACAAGATTATCATTGCATGCTCGCTTCCTCTTTTGACTCATCTACTATCAATTCATTAGTAAAACACACTTATCCTCTCTCACAGGTAATATCATATGATAACTTTTTACCCACACACAAATCATTTGCACTAGCTGCATCCATGCATTTAGAACCTAAGACCTATGATGAGGCTATTGTGGATTCAAATTGGAAGAAAGCTATAGACAATGAACTTTCTGCTCTGGACAAGAATAATACTTGGACCCTTACTAAGTTGCCTGCTGGGAAAAGGGCAGTAGGTTGTAAATGGGTGTTTAAACTCAAGCTCAATCCAGATGGTTCGGTTGAGATATACAAGGCAAGGTTAGTTGCCCAAGGTTTCTCTCAAACAAAAGGAGTTGATTACAAGGACACATTTAGTCCTGTTGTGAAGATGAATACATTCTGAATCATCATGTCGATAGCAGCTGTGAAAGGTTGGCATTTGCATCAGCTGGATGTAAATACAGCCTTTCTTCATGGAGATCTGGATGAGACCGTTTATATGAGGCCTCCACCCGGGCTTACTCTTCCAAAACCAGGACTGGTTTGCAGACTTGATAGAAGTTTGTATGGTTTGAAACAAGCGAGTCGACAGTGGAACACTAAGCTGACAACTTCTCTTATTGCTGCTAGTTATCAGCAGTCTTCTCATGACTACAGTATGTTCACAAAATCCTCTAATTCTGGTTTCACTGTCATACTTGTTTACGTTGATGATCTTGTTCTTGCTGGTGATGACTTGAATGAGATTTGTCATATGAAGCAATATCTCCATGATTTGTATAAGATGAAGGATCTTGGTGATTTGAAATACTTCCTTGGCATGGAAGTAGCTCGTAGCAAGAGGGGGATTTCTATTTGCCAACGCAAATACTGCCTTGACCTACTTCAAGATTATGGTATGCTGGCTGCAAAACCTACATCTACTCCTATAGACTATACAACACAGTTGTCGAAGAACTTGGGAACTCCACTAGAATCTAATTCAGAATATAGAAGAATTGTGGAAGGCTCCTATATCTCACAAATACTAGGCCAGAAATTTGTTATGCAATGGGGAAGTTGAGTCAATTTTTAGATTGTGCCACAGACAAGCATTTTCAAGCAACTTTGCGAGTTCTTAGGTATCTCAAGGGAGCACCAGCGAAGGGATTGTTCTTTTCAGCTACAACAGATCTTGCTTCTTCAGGTTTTTCGGACAGTGAGCGGGGTACATGCCCAGATTCTAGAAAATCAGTTACAGGATACTGCTTCTTCTTAGGAACTTCAATTGTCTCTTGAAAAAGCAAAAAACAAGACATGGTTGCAGCTTCTTCATGTGAGGTTGAGTATCGCGCATTTGCTTATGTTACAAGAGAAGCACAATGGCTAGGATATATGTTGAAAGAACTTCAGATAGATCACACAAGACCAGTGATCATCTATTGTGATAGCCAATCGGCACTGCACATAGCTGCAAATTCAGTTTATCATGAAAGAACCAAACATATTGAGGTAGACTGCCATATTGTAAGGTATAAATGGCAAGAGGGGGTTACTAAATTGATGCCAATCAGTAGTAGTGAGCAGATATTTTGACTAAACAGTTGGCACCAAAACTCTTCCAGTCTTGTGAAGGCAAACTGGGACTATTAGATATACATAGTCCAAGTTTGAGAGGGGGTGTTACTTGAACTAAGTGCAGTTTGTTATATGTAACAAGTTAGTTTGTTAGTTAGAAGGTGCTAGAAACTTTCTTGTAATTGGTAACTTAGTGTGCAGGTAAATTAAATAGTTAGTGATGTAGATGTTATAAATAGCTTACTGCTAGTTGTAATTAGTTAGACTCACTCATTCTGAGATGCAGAATTCAATACACTAATTCTCTTCTCCATTTCTCTGTTCTGACTCTTCTTCTTCCACTCTCTTTTTTCTTCTTTTCTTTTCTCTTCACACCTAAACTCACACAATAGAGTTGATGAGAGTTTCTTAGCCTCGTCCATAGCCTTTCTACAAGAAAAGCTCTAGAAAAACAACATAATCATTTCAAAACATGAAGGAAAAGATGACAGAAAATGAATTTTCTAAATGCTCTTGAAGAGTACCGAAATACTCTACTCAAGTGTATATGCTCTCTTTGTCTCAATCTTTGACTGAATATCCCTTTATATAGGTTCATTGTCTCCAAATATTGATACTTTTTGCACATTAAATCTGAGCAAATCTTGGTTGTTTGAGCAATCCGAAAATGGAGCTAGCAGAGCATAGGAAAAGAATGAGTTAAATGTTACAAAGCAAAACGCACAAGGTAGCAGCAGGGTAGTGAAATGTGTAGTGTCGTTGCTTGCTTTTTCACAAACTTGCTTGTCCTTGTTGTATTATCTAATCTCAACTTTCTAATTGATTGTTTGACTCTAGAAATTAATCTTTATTCTTCCATTTTTTTTGCTTATGTATGTGACAACCTCCCATACTAGGCATCATCACAACTCATTCACTTTTTTGCATCACATTCCACCATTGGAGATCGAACCTCCAATCCTTCATATGCAGCTTCTTAAGAGGTCATGCTCCACCACTTGGCTATCGCCTCCGCTGCTTCTTCCATTACTTTTGTGTTTGATTCTCCAACTATTTTGATGAAAAGTTAGCAACTTTTTCCTCCATAGTGTGTCAAAACCATAGCTTTATTTACCTTCAAAAGATGCAGAAAAAATCCAGAAATAGGGAGATAAAATTGGGCCTAATATAAGAGTGCACACAACTCAGTTAGTGGGCTTTTTGGCATGCACATATAGCGTACGTATATCGCATTAGATCAAACACATTTTGAACTTTAGCTCCCCAAGTTGGCCAAGTGGTGAGCTTTAGCTCCCCAAGTGCTGCATACAAAGAGGGTAGGGGTTCGAAATCCCTCATGAGCTTCAAGGAAAAAAATTGTGTGAATGTGTGTGCATGTGTTAAGCTTAGGATTGGGGGCTGTTGTCCAATCCAACCGTCCAAAAAAAATTTTGAACTTTTTTAACCCAATCAAATTCAATGTTTTAGTCATCATTATATAATAAAATTATTTCTTGAAAGCATCATTTACCATTGAGCAAATTAAATAATATAACAAAGAGTATAACTCACACCAAAGAGTCCAATATTATTTTTATTGTTATTATATTTTTTTGGGAGTCCCCGAAGAGTTGAATATGCTCCCTAATTAAAGTTGAGCCAACCATAACATACTTAATCTGAGTTCATACTTATTTTTTTGTTCTATTATTATATATCTATAGAAACTAATTATGGATTGTCGCGCAATAATTGATGGAGAGATTGTGTGCTGGATAAGGTAGAAGCATTTTTTCTTTGCTTACATGATGATTTGGGATGACTTACCCAAAAGTTTAAAACTAATCATGAATTGTCCCATTGATTTATTTATATGCCATGTATATATATAATCGCAATCAACGTGAATTGCGCCGTGCAAACCATAAGCATAACTCGAGTCATAGTCACATAGAGTAATTAATCATCCATTATGGGCTTGAAAGAGAGATTGGAAATGAAAGGCAGATATTGAGAAATTGAGATTGAATTAAGTTTATTTTTATAATTAGTTTAAAATTTATTAAGAGACAGAGACTGAAAAAAAAAAATCAAATTAAGTTGATAGAATTGGGACAAAGGTTAGTATAAAAAATTTTAATATTGAGTGAGTATATTTGAGTAAAAAAAAATTATTAAAATTTCAGTCTCAATTCCCAAAATTTCATTATCCTGTGTATTAGTTTTACACTTATATATAACGTCATGCCAACAAAATTTAAATATTTTTTATATTGAATCATTAATAACGTAAATAATCATTTAAAAATACGAATGTGATTGAACGAATATGTAAAACGTTTAATACTATTAGTATATTAAAATTAAACGTTTTTATATATTGATAAATTATTTAAAAAATTCAATAATTTGTAAAATGGCAAATTAATTAATTAGATTTATAAGAGAAGGAACCTAAAAAGAAATTTGTGTTGCTGCCTTCTAAAGCAAGCAACATGTGTCTTTTTGGTCACGAACTTTCTCTAGATCAGAAGATCAAGTAGTGTAAGTAAGAATGAACTAAGCAAGGAAAAGAAAGAAAGAAAGAAAGAAAGAATGGTGAACCAAAATGTGGTTCCATTTGTGGGAATGGTGATGGTTGTTATGTCACAGAGTGGTGGAATGGTGATAAACAAAGCTGCCATGAGTGATGGAATGAATAAGTATGTCATGCTTCTCTATGCTTATCTCATCTCCACCTTCCTGCTTCTCCCCTTTCCAATCCTTCACTATTTCAGGTTCTTTAATCATTTCTCATTAATTATATATAATCAATTCCTTAATTATATAAATACATGTAATTAGCATTTTCTATGGTCTTTTAATTTCCTTTTCAGCAGATCTGATGAGCATACTACTCCTCTCACGTTCTCCTCGCTGTGGAGCTTCTTTTTGCTTGGTTTGATTGGGTTGGTATTTCTTTATGTTAATGTTACTAATAATTAAATTTGGTTGCATTAATTGATTAATTTATATTATAAATTAATCTATGTGTATCATTGTACACATCTGTACACATCGTTTAGCTACACAAAAAAAATGTAAAAATTAGTACAGACGGTGTGTACGGATGTTACATTTTTCTGTGTTGATAAACGGTGTGTACAAATATGTATAATGGTATATGTAATATTACCGTTATTTATTATTGTTTGACATGCAGATGCTCAGGGCAGATATTGAGTTATCTTGGGATAGAACTTAGTTCACCTACTCTTGCTTCTGCCATGCTTAACCTCATCCCTGCTTTCACTTTTATACTAGCTCTTATTTTCAGGTACTCTGTATTCTGATCTTCTCCCATAAGCACATCTTTAAATCGAGTTCATATCCGCTATGTATTAGTTCTTTTTCTCTTTAGCTCAGAGATGTTGTGAAAAATAAAAAATAAAAAGATGTATAAAAAGTGATGCAAATACCATTGTCGTATTCAAATTTTTGAATTTGATTAATCCATCTTCATTATGATACTTGGTTGCATTAGATCTTGAAAATTTCTTCTGTAAGTCATTTTTTAAAGTATAATACTATATTTTTATAGCAAAAAGTCTAAATACATCAAAAAAACGTATATATCCACTAAAAATACTGGCAAAGAAAATGTACTGGCCAAGTTGACCTTTCTTCTTGTATAATTTTATTTTGCTGTCCAATTCTTCTTCTTTTATAATTAGTATACTAAAAAGTGATATATTAAATTCGTTTCTATATATACAAGAATATTTTTATACAGAACAAGATTTTACAATATTCTACGTATTGTGACATAAAATAATTGGATGGTTTAGGATGGAAGAAGCATGTTGGAAAGATTCGAGGACTCAAGCTAAAGTGTTAGGCACGGCAGTGTCAATTGAAGGAGCATTTGTTGTGATATTTTTCAAGGGCCCAGCAATCTTGAATAATACACACTCCACACTCTCACTTCAATTTTCACAGCAAGTGAATTGGATCTTAGGAGGATTCTTCTGTGCTTGTGATTCTTTCCTAGGTGCCCTCTGGTACATTTATCAGGT
>JASCZI010211560.1:56240-74334 GCA_036250425.1 Stylosanthes scabra
CACGAAGCATACTACTCAATTATGCATGAGTAATACTAGGTGTACATCAAAATTAGCTACTAAATCAGCCATCAATGTATAATACGCATTAAAATATAAAATAAACACTAACTACATATATATTTTATATTTCAATGCATATTATATATTGATGACTGATTTTAATATACAAATAAAATTGTTATATATATATAATCACGAAAAAAATTATATATATAAAGAGTTTTACTCGATGATTAAATCATATTTATATGGTTTCAGACTTCACTATCAAAGAAATACCCAGCATTAATGGTGATGACGTTCTTCCAGAGCTTATTCTCAACCTTGGAGTGTGGATTATTTGCCGTGTTTGCAGTTAGAGATGAAGAGGCATGGTTGCTGAAGAATTATACGGGTTGGCTTGCCATGCTATATCAGGTAACAAATAAACAATCTGAGATCATTGACTTAATTAAGCTTAATTAGCTTCAAATGTGATTGGGTTCATGTATGCGAAGGCAATAGGTGCAAACGTGATAAGGTTCATCCTATTGACATGGTGCGTGAGAAGAGCAGGGCCTCTGTTTTGCTCCATGTTTAAGCCTGTGGGAATCATCTTCACCGTTTTCATGGGTTCAATCTTCTTGGGGGATCATTTTTACCTTGGAAGGTACGTAATAAATTCAAGACTATACTTTGAGATACATAAAAATACATGTTAAAATCCGTAAATATCAAAATACGTTTTAAAGATTATTTTTTATAAACAAAAATACAATCTAAACTTTAAAATTTCAAGGATGAATTTAATTCACATGAAGCATATATCAAAGTAACTAATTTTTAAATTTATTATTTCTAAATTTATATAAATGCATGAATCAATTAAATAATGATGTAAAATTTTTTACATTATTAATGCATTAAAATTAAACGAATAACAAGACACTTTTGTTCATTAAAAATAATATTTGAGGTGTATTTGAGGTATTCATTAAAAACCTATACATAATATAAAATTTAAAGAGTGGTTATCAATTAATAATTAGCTAATAAAAACATATAAAAAATAAACAAAAATTGATCATCCAAAATAATAATAGAAAATTGATCATCCAAATCATATCATCCAAAATAAGAAAGAATTCGAAAAACTTTTAGTCATTCATAATTTCTCTTTTTTTAAAAAAAAGATAAATTAAATTGAAATAAATTATAATTAGAATCGAATAAGAATTGAATTTTCTAATCATACAGGAAGCATCTTAGAATAAAGTCGCAGATAGTGTTGATGCGATTATTGAAACAGAGACAGGTGGAAGTGGAACCCATACCCCTTCCACAAGCGTAACAGAAGTAATTTCCACACCTGCAACGTACTGATGTATGGCATCCATTAAGTTTCTCAACATAAAACTTGCAGTATGGGCACCTCCTCCACATCTTCTTCGCTGCTAACTCCGTCACCACTCTATCTTCTTCATTATCAACTTCCACGCACATCTCCCTTTCACAGTTAGGGCATTCTGATTTCGTTGCAGAATCATTCAACATTACCCTGAACGGGCAATACATGAATCTCTCCCTCTCCTTCTCCATAACAGCAGCATTCTGCCACCGATCAAATACCTTCTTTGGCAGAACCTCGCGGCAATCATCGATTTCAAGAACACCACCGCACCGTGGCACCGGACACCGGATACTAATCACGTTATCGTCAAGCTTTGATCCAACGTACTTCACCACGCAATCTCTACAATATGAGTGGTTACAGCCTTTTACAGAAAAAGATTCCGCTTCGGTTTTAGTTTCAATGCAGATCTCGCAGAATGCCGACGAGGGAATCAAGGAAGACTCGTCTCCTTTGTCGTCCTCTTCAGCTTCATTAGCTTTGGCTTCAGATTTAGAGTTGAAAACCATGTTTAACCGTGGCGGTGATGACCGTGGTGACCACCAGAGAGAGTCGTACTGCCTCCAGAAAGACTCTTTCATCGTCCTCATGTTTTCCACAAAATTCTAGGGTTTCAAGATAGTCTAAAATTAGTTACAATTCACAAGATTAAATACTATAGCTAGCACAAAAATTGGAACTCTAGTCAGCTTAGATAAATATAAATTCAAATTCAATTTCGAATTTGAATTCGAATGCAAATATTTTTATCTGACCTCTATATATGCTGATGTGAATTTCAATTTTATTTTATTTTATTTTTTGCAGTTTGATTGGTGCGGTTCTAATCGTAATAGGGTTTTATGTTGTGATGTGGGGAAAGGCTACCCAAGAGAACAAGGTTGAAATTCACTACTTGGAATCTGCATCTTATAATACTAACAATAATGTTCCCCTATTGCAAAGTGGAAGTCCACCTCAAAGTGGAATAACATCACAATTTTAAAAAGAAGAGGTGAGCATCCATATGGTTTATCAAGAGATTTGATGTATATAAATTATGATAGTACTCTTACGTTTTGCATAAGAAAAATATGTTTTTTTTTTCTCTTTGAAGAGGAAAGATTCTAATTAAATTTTTTAGAGAAAAATGTGCAAATTATATATGATCTCTTTATTTTTTATTATTTTTTTAATTATAAAATGAAGCATATTCACTCTTCATTTTAAAATCATCTTCGCCTAATATTAACCGAAATATAGAGAGTTAAGGAATGAGATTTCTCCGTGAGTAAATATGGGATGAGGGTGTCGTTCCTCTGGAGCTCCGATCAGGCAATACGCTCAAATCAACACAGAATTTCAAGAGCTGTAAGAATTATGGTTAGAATAATAAGTTAATTTATAAGGGTAATATATACCCCTATGTATATAGTATTGGGTGATTAAATTTGAAATAGAATCTGGCTGTGATCCTAGCTATCTTATATGGTGAATATTGGACCTCCTTTAATTTATGAGTCGAAGGTAATGGTGGACCTGATCTTATTGCGTTAGTCCATAAAATAGAAATACGTAAATATAATTTTTTTAAAAAAACTATAATTAGTAGTTTAGGGTTAGAGAAAATGAAAAATATTAGAGATCTTCATATTAGTCAATATTTTGGATCAACACCTTATTTTACATATACTATTATATTATATTAATTAGAGTTTTTTTAGTTACATATATTAATTAGAGTTTATAATTCAGTAATTAATATTTAAAGTAGTTGAAACAATAAAAATACGCCGAAGAGCAACATTTTTCATTTATTAGTTTAATAAAAAAAATTAAAATTATATAAATAAGATTTCTCAATCAGGTTTTGGTGGCCAAGGAGGGGTGTCACATCTATTTTGGTTACTTAAAGAGAGTATATATTCAAAGGACACGATAAGTAAAGTAGTACATTATGAATGGTAAAAAAAAAAGTGAGTGCGAAATTGGAAATTTAGACAAAGCATTACGACACAGCAGAAGCTTCCTATGAAGGAGATTACGTGAATCTTAATTTAATCATATATAAGTAACATTGATTATTTGTGAACTTGCATTGTATATATGTATAAATTAAAATAATTAAGTTGGCGTGAAATAAAGAGATCAATCAGAGAGAAATTAGAGAATCAACAATGAAGGGTCCAGGAGTGACAACGCTAATGGTAACAGTTCAGTGTTTGGAAGTGGGTTTGAACACATTAATCAAAGAAGCCACAGCAAAAGGAATGAGTGACTTTGTTTTCGTTGTGTATTCAAATGCCATGGCACTATGTTTACTTCTACCTTCTGCCTTTATCTATTACAGGTACCTTCTAATTTATTTCAATTTTTTTGGATGTCAATTTATTATTTGATTTGATGACGACACTTCAATTTTTATTCTTTTCTCTTCTTGTATGTTGACCATTTCGAAAGCATAGAAAGAGAGGTTTTCTACCAATCACAAGGGCAATCGTCTGCAGAATATTTCTTCTTGCCATGGTTAGGTATGTTTAACGTATATCACAAGGCTTATTAATTAACGCAATTGACGCTATTTTTAAAACTAATAATCACTATTTAAAAATGTATTATCAATATACTTGAATTTTGCTTATATTATAATAATAATAATTTATTTTGTAGAAATTTGTTATATTTTGTGAAAGTTTAATAAATGTTATTGAAAATATATTTTAAAATTATGATATTTAAATAAGAGACAGTATTGGCAATAATAAAAAACAGACAAAAATCAGTCAATTTTATATTTTATTAGAAATAGAAAATTCGAAACATAAAAAGATAGAATATTCAATTTAAATTATTGGCTGAATTTTTATTAGTTATCTAGTATTATTGATTTTGAAAGATAAAAATAAAATCATAAAACCAACACAATTTATTTAAGAATCCAAAAATTAATTTTAATATTTGAAAATTGGAACGTGACGATAATTTATGAATTAGGTATGTGAATTTATTATATTGATTTGATTATGTGGTGGGGTGTTTTGGTGATAGCTGTTGTGAACAGACATTGATGTATACTGGTATTGGATATAGCTCTCTTACTTTGGCTTCAGCTATGGTGGATCTCACTCCAGCTTTCACCTATATTGTTGCTCTCATTTCCCGGTTTGTCCTCCTCCTTAATTACCCTCCTTCTTATTCTCTTAATAATGACTCTCACTAACGCCAATACATACATATCAGAAATTAACAGTAAAATACTTGATTAACCTTTATAATCAATTTTTATAAATTATATGATCAAATTAAATTTATATTCATAACTATAATAGGAATAAAAGTACAAAAATATATTTAATGTTTATGGAAATTTTGATTATTCTGCCATAATAAATTATCCAGCTATATTTTGGGTATAACTTTAAGGTTTTGTTTTTGGGGGCTAAACTTTAAGGTTCTTTGGAAAAAAAAAAACGAGTCAGCGGGTCGTATCATAACAGGTCCTGAGGAAAAGAAAAAAGACCAATTTAGCTCAATAACAAATCATAAGAAGGGCCTTTAAGCCCGGACCAAAAAAAAAAGAAGGGCCTTTAAGTAATAATGAGCCAGAAAAGAAAACATTATACAATGGATCTAATTTAAAGAAAGAAAAAGCTAAAAATAAAAAAACTCATAAGACCTGTGGGTAGGGCTTGCCCGGCCCACACATATAACCACCATAGCCTTTGACTTTTGTAGGCATTATAGACCATGCCTAATTAAGAATAAATTAACGATAACCAACAAAAAAAAAAGTTATAATTAGGTAATTTTGTATTTTTTTTGAAAAACAGAATATCTAAAATTTAGAAAAAATAAAACATCTAATTTAAAATATTAAATTATATTTGGGCTTTTTCACCTTCTGTCCAAAAATAAAAGAAAGATATTAGATTATAGAAATAGGGCTGTTCATGGCCTGGATCGGCCCAAGATTCGGCTCGGTCCCGATGAAATTTGGGTCATTTTTTGTCAGGCTTTTAAGCAATCCGAGTTAGGGTCTAAGCCAATAAAATCTACCCAATAAGAATATGAAATCGGGTCTGGGCCTAGGCTCAGGTCACCCGGCCCAGCTCGGTGGCCTGGTTGTATAAAAATAATGTAAAAAATTAAAATTTATAGTAGTGTAATTGTAAAATTATATATGATAGGATTATGTTATACACAAAAAATATGAATATGTTACTTCAAACTTTAGAGTTTGGCTCAAATATGTTATGAGCCCACTAAATTCACTATTATACGCTCCAACTTCTAGTTCTAGAAATTAAAATGTAGGTGTTTAATTATATTACATAAGTCAAGAACATAGTTCTTTAATTTCGAATAAAAGAAAAAAATTCAGAATTAATAATTTCAATATATGTTAGTTGAGAATTATTGTTGAACATTATTGCTAAAAGTTATAACATTTTTTTTCTTTGGATAAATTTATAGAATTCTTTGATTATGTGTAATATAAATTAGTATTATTATTATTATTATTATTATTATTGATATTGCAAAAAATTATTTGAGGCTAAAATTAATAGTATTATTGCTTATATTATTATGATCGATGATTATAATTTTTTTTTTATTTAATTCGGGTAGACCCGGCTTTCACCCGGCCCAAAAAGAAGGATATTTCATCGGGTTTGAAACCAGGCTAGAATCTCAATAATAGATCCGAGATATATTTTGGGCCGAACTTGGGTAAAAAAAGACCCGACTTCCCGGATTTCATGTACAGTCTAATAGAAAGACATTATAGAAAGGCTTGTAAAATATAAAAAATGACGGAAAAGCTTCAAAGTCACAAAGTGTCATATAATTATGTAGATCCACTATATTCTTTCAGGTTGGAAAAGCTTAACATGAAACTACGGAGTGGCAAGGCAAAAAGCATTGGCACCGTGTTCTCAATCGTAGGGGCATTGGTGGTGACCATACACCAAGGCTTCCCATTAACAAGTAACGGTGGTGGTTCGCTGCATAACCTGTCGGATGAAGACTTGTCGGACTGGGTGCTTGGAGGATTCCTTCTCTCGGCCGGTAGCTTTTGTCTTTCACTCGTCTTCATTGTCAAGGTGATTCAATAACCAATTAACTTCATTATCATTTAGATACATTTTCTTTTGTACACTACTCTTTTAAGTTTACTACTAGAAATGCGCTAATTACCGTCGGATTTCTTATTATTAGACTATTCTATGGTAATTCTCCAGTTTATATGGTCAGATTGTAACCTTTCGAAACTAAATTTGACGCAAACATATTGCATAAAGCATATTTAAATGTCGTTAATTATTTGACTTGATTTTCTAACAATTATAAATAAATAAATGAATGTAGACATGGATTATCAAGGATTACCCTGAAGAGTTAATGGTGGCAACAATTTCTTGTAGCTTTGTGATCATCCTTTCCAGTATAGTAGCTCTGATTGTTGATTCAAGTGCAAAAACATGGTTGCTCAAACCTGATACAGGGTTGATAGCTATAGTATATTCAGTAAGTTCATTTATTGAATGTAATAATAATGTACAAATTGAATTTAAAGTAAATTGATAAATGGTACTGATGAAATATATCTGTGCAGGGAATATTTGTTGTGTCATTGCGTAGCATTGTGCATATATGGGCATGTAGAAAGAGAGGCCCTGTGTATGTTGCTATGTTCAATCCTCTAGGGATGGTGATTTCACTTGCCATGAGTGTCACATTTCTTAAGGACACCCTTTATCTAGGAAGGTATATGTCTATCCACTACAAATTTTCATTGAAGTTCGAGTAAACCTCAAAAAATAACCACAAAATATTTTATAATTTGCAAAATTAATTTTAAAAAATTCAAAAGAAAAATATTTCTCAAAAATTTTAATTATATTTTAATTATAAATAGAAGTATAAGCAGTTTATGTTTGGTATTTTTTTCATTTCATCGTTATTTTTTGTGCTTTACCTTTTAATTATATTATTGATAATGATGAAATTAATTTTATAATAATTATTACTTTTGGTTTATAAATAGCATAATTGGAGCGGTTGTTATAGCTCTTGGGTTTTATGGCGTGATATGGGGGCAGGATCAAGAAGAAAAGATGGTGGATGAGAAAGTTTATGGAAGATGTGACTCTGTGTCATCATCTTCCTCTACAACTCCTTTGTTGCAGAACAAGAGCATTCGTGTATAAGACACATTTTAAGGGTACAAGCTTTGAAAATTAAACTAATGTTATATGTATCACCAAAGACAAATGGATTTCACAATAATAATGATGTATACTCACTCACAACTAATTATTTCATCACAATAATGGAACTTTTATTGCTATATTAAGAAAATATAGATAGGGAATAAAGTTTACTAATGAACATTCAACCAAGGTCTTCATACGTGGAGATTGAACATTCGCATATTTGCAAGCCAATATGTTACTAAGGCTTGGAGTAAATGGGAGTAAGCGCCTTGAAACGATATATTACAGTATCTCGATGTCGATTATGTCGGACCTTGTGGAGTATGGTTCGTTCATCCATCATGGAGAGTGATGAAGATTTGCAAGTTATATGGTTCGTTCATTTAGTGAGCTTGCGAGGGCAATGACATGCTCTCCCCGTAGGATACCAGATCCTTAGTTAGGAGGGAACAAATCAAAGATGCATTCGGATAGGAAGATTCAGAAGAGGAAACTGAGATACATCACTACCTATGAGAAGGCGCAAATGATAGGCCATGTCTTGCAAAGCAACACTCAATAACTCCGCTAATTAAAGGCTTATCAAGTTTGAATCAATGCTCACTCAGCCAAGCAAGCTGATATAATCCAGCAGCCTGCAAGTAGGGAATGACGCGATCATTCGGAGGAATGTTCTATTGCCTCCTAATGCTTGCAATACACCTAGTTGGCTGAAGCACAAAAAAGAACAAATTAATACACATTACACTAAACAAATTTACAATAACTATTCCATGAAATTAAAATATTTAAATCATCACTATCATATCACAATAAAAAAAAATCAAAGACTCATTACCACATTGTACCCTTACCCCTTCCTATTTCTAGTAACAACCATATTATTTCACCAGAATTAAAACCACCATCATCACTACCAAACCACTCAATATATGATTAAAAAAATATAACTATGTCTAACACTATACAAAACCATTAACAAAAGTGAATTCTACCATGTAGATGCTAAGTTGCATCTATATGTGTAGATGCCAAATGTTAAAATTCAATTGGCCAATGCATGTTGGAGAGTGGAAAATCCTTGAAAATGGGATTGAAGGACAGTCTTTGTTTTTTTTTTGGAACATATGGTGACTATAGTCATCCTCTAACACATGCGCACACACATCCACACAATTTTAAAAATTATAATTTTTAAAGTAGGTTATATTTTAAGAAAAATTAAAATTACAAAAATTTTAACTGAAATCTATTGATACCGTATAAAGATAATAGTTAATATTTTATATAAAAAATAAATCACTTGATAGGTATGTGTTTACTGTATGCTATATTTGAAATTTAAAATGTTAAATACAATTAAATATCACAAATAAGAACAACTAAAAAATAAAAAATTATAAAGACGATAACCAAGTGAAAAATAGAAAAATAATCCTTATTATATTAACAACCAACCGTATGTTATGTTTGAGAATATAATTTTAAAACACGATTAATTTTAAAAAGCATATCATAAATTTTATTATAATTATTTGATAAATGAATTAACGATGATTAAAGTTCAATATGTGATTGACCAACCAACTGAACAAGTTAGAATATGTTATAGAATTCAAAATTGAATTTATAAATTCCATTTTATATATTGTAATTGAATTTGACAAAATCCTTGATATGTGAAAATGTATTTTCATATTAATTTTGGCATAATTATGAAAACTTGTAAAGTTTAGGATTTAGTTATATACTATGTAGTATGTTACTCTATGTGGGTTCAAATAGGGTATAGGGTTGTGAAAAATTGGGGAAGTCCAATTGTGACAAAATATACACACTTACAGAGTTCTTTTTTTTTTTGTCATCGAATTAGACAACCCCCAATTTTGAGTCAACCACACACACCTACTCATCCAACATTATATTCTTTCTTTTACCACAAGAGAGAATCAAACTCAGGTGTATATCAATGAGAGACCAATAGTTATACCACTTAACCAAGCCCTCAAGTGCCACACTTACAGAGTTCGTGCTCAATGGTCTTCCCAAAAAGAGTTTTTAAATTCCTCACCACAAAAGATGATTCTTTTAGATAGCTCAATATCACTACCAAAATCAAAACCCAGTTCAATCCTGTCCTAAATAAAAATGGCCAAGCTCACTAGCAAACTAACTAAAATATTATTATCTAACCTGACCACCCCGTAATGTCACCATAATTAAGTCAGTTCATCCATTATCACACATCCATGCACATTTTTCAATGAGATGGTCCCATAAGTCTGCCCAATCATTATGAGACACGTGTTGTCTACATGTGTAGATGTAAATATGCAATTTACACAGTAAACTTCACCCAAACAAAAACCAAAACCATTGACCCTCACCAAAACAGTTAACAAAACCCAAAACCGCTAACATTAGCAAACACGGTTAACATACACAAACCAAAATCACTACCCCAATCTAAAACAACTAATACTAACAAAAGAACTAAAATATGAATCATTCGTACAAATAGGAAAATAATAATTCTAGGTAAATAAGTGATTTCTCCAACTAAGTCTTAACCAAGTAAACCCATTCACCCGCCTCAATCAATTCACGCATTTTCTCTCTGCTTCATGTCCTTCTTCTTTCGTCTTTCTTTCTCCTCCTCCTCCTCTTCTTCCATATATGCGTCTTTTTTGCGTCGTTGTTATCATCATCGTCATCGTCAACATCTCCTCTATTTTACAATGCTATTCTTCTTCTTCTTCTTCTTCTTCTTCTTCTTCTTCTTTATGTGTCGTCGTCGTAGTCATCGTCGTCATCGTCAACTTCTTCTTCTTAATATCCGTCGTCGTCGTCTTCTTTAGCAGCTTCTTCTTTGTCAACATCTTATTTGTCTCTATTTTTCTGTTTAATTTGAAGTTTGAATCAATTCAACAATGCTTACTTTGGTTCTACATTTCATTATTTCAGATTGGGTGTGCTTTTTATTTCGGTTCATTGTAGCATTTTATTTCAGTTCATTATGTCATGCTATTTCAGTTTAATTTTTTTGAGGTGTTTTGTTTTTCACTTTTGAGACTTGTTGTGCATTTTATTTCAATTCGGTTTATCATTTTATTTCGGCTCAATTTACCAACTTATTTCGATTCAGTTTAACAAAATGTGATTTCTAGTTTACCAAAATGTATTTTAACTCATTTTCTATTATATTTCAATTCAGTTTACCAACTTATTTCGGTTCAATTTTTCATTTTTCATGTGATGATGTTTATGCTGAGGATAAAATATATTTTGGTTCATTTTGCTATTATATTTCAATTTATTTTATCAATGTATTTCGATTCATTTTTCAGTTTTTCATTTATCAATGATGACGACAATGACGACGTAGGAGGGGAGGAGGAGGAAGAAGAAGATGATGATGACAACAATGATAACGATGACGATGAAGTTGATGATAACGACGATGGCAACAATGGAGGAGGAGGAGGAGGAGGAGGAGGAGAATGACAGTGGCAAAGTAGAATGAGGAAGAGGAAGAGGAAGAAGCAGCAACAATATCAGCGTGATTTGGGAAGAAGACGCACATGTGAGTACACGTTTTGATGAGAATAGATTTAATTTTCTTGGTTTGAACTTGGTTGTGATTTTACTTGTTCAAATAGCATTATTGATAAATCCATTTTTAATGGATTATTTTGTGCTATAAATTAGTAAATTGCCATCCTCAACTCATTTAAATACTTTTCAAACAAATATATTCATGAATTACTATTCCCTAGAACTTAAACTGTGAACATATACATTTTTAGCCATATTCTGCTAAGAATTCACTCATTTCTCATTCCATTCGATACCTTGATTTCTTTGTTCAAGCGTTTCAGATTTAAATATGTTAGAATCAGAATGAAAGTGGCTAAAAAGGGCAAAAGGAACGAGGGAATCATGAAAAAAAGCTTGAAGGCCAATTCTAGCTCCTATGCGTACGTATTGACTTAGTGGTGCGTATACACCCATTAATCTAGGTGCGTAAGTACGCACCTACTATTTGATGCGTGCACACCCACCAAATTTAATGCCCAAGTTTTCAATGGAGGTGCGTACGCACAGGATTAGCAGTGCATACATACCTAGGCACAAACAGCATCTATAAATAGAGGATAGCTACACCATTTTGAGGAATCCATACACACTCATTTTATTCCTTAGTCACTTTAGGATTTCTATTTTTGTGGCCACACTGGCCAAACAATTTACTGTTTTTGTCTGTTTGATTTACAATATTGTTACTATGTCCGTTTAATTTTCAATACAATTTTCCTGTTCATGTTATTCTGTCTCTTTATTGTTATGTTTGATTTATTTTTGCTGTTATGATTATTATAATTATGAAGTAGTGATCTTCTGTCTTGGTCATGGGTTGAAGTATGCAGATGACCTTAGCCATTAATCCCTACCGGATTCGGATGGAGAAGAGCCGAGCTTAATTCTGATGCCGTTGACGCTAGAATCTCGTTAATAATGAGAAGACTTTAACTACGTGAACTTGATGGGTTATTCGAGTTTACTGAATACATTGATCTTTCGATATAAGCAAGAGAATCTAGGACTTGCCGGTAGGAATTAATCTCACCACTCGACCATTAGACAGAGTGGTTAACTCTTCAAGTGATAAGCCATCTATAATTGGGATTATCGGTGATTATATGGACACACAATACTTGAACCCAAGACCAAGCACAACCATTGCAACCTCAAAACCTTTCTCAACCAAACGCAAACCTCTATTTTCTATTCATAGGGAGAACGACCCGAGTTCAATATTCAGTACTTTATTTGGTTGCATCCTGTGACATCGTTTTAACTAAATTTGCTGAGGTTCTCATAAGTGCAATCTACGACCAATTCTTGTTTTCAAATCTAAGAAATCTGAATTGACCTTCGGAGCCCCATCAATTACTGATATGAAAATGTTGAGGTCTGGGATTCATTATGCGTCTGGCAACATGTGCAACTTCGTCAAGTCTATAGAGATGCTCTATCTCATTGAAGTTCATTTGTTGTGCCATTTTTCACAAAATCCAACTTAGAGCTCAAGTTGGGCAACTGTGGGGTAGCGAGTGTTGTTAATGGACTGGAGTTTTTTGAAAGTAGAGACGACCTTACATATAAGCCTCCACTAGGAGATTGTTGCAATGAAGAGTGATCCAAAACCCTCCCCCCCCAAAAAAAAAAAGAAAAAAAAAAACCAGATAGATCGCTAGCTATACCTACAATATCATCGCTATAGCGAGCGATCTTCTCTTAATAATCCTCCTACAAGTTCGTTGCGAGCAACAACGATCCCCTGCTTTTTACTTTCCTAGACTCCTACAACATAATATTGCTGCTAATGGTGGTGTACTACTTGAGTAGGAGTTCGTTGTTATTAACAATATCTCGTTGTTATTAACAATATCTCCATAGAAATATGCAAAAAAGACAAAAGCGTCTAAAATTTTTTAACAATGTAAATATGTAATAATGAATTTAAATTAAATGATATGATCTGCCCATAATGTTATTAATATATATGTAATTTTAATTAATATATTAAAAATAATAATTCTCTTGAAAAACTTGAAACAAGTTTGAAAATAAGATTTTTTTAAAAGAAAGTATAATATTACATAATGTTTGCTAAAATAAATGAAATCAAAGTACTAAACCGTATATTTTGTAGCACCCAAAAAAAAAAAAAAAACTCTAAACAGTCGGTTAACAGGGAGTGATAACTCACGTAGAAATGGTTCAATTTTTTAGTGACAAATAGAATCCTATGGGACAAGCAAAATGAGGTCGTTTTGCAAAAGAATAATGCTGTCAAATTAATGTTAGGAGGTTAATAAAGAATCAATAAATATAATTATAAAAATAATGAACGATAAAAAAAAAATAATATTAACTTTCTATTTAATATTAAATACCAAGATTTTCTCTTTATCAAATGTATGGTTCCATCTTCTTTTTAGTTTGGCCACCTTGCTGTGTCTATTTATTTGAATTTAATAGTATTTTGGACGGTTTTGGGCCACATTAATACATTAATCCATCTATTTATATTAGAGGCATAAGTGTCAGGCATCTTGACTATCGACACATAATTTTTTTTCTTTGTTCCAAGAATAACAAAGACATTATTGCCGATAAATAATATCACTTGTTGAGATTAATATATTACCTTCTTTTGAATAATACCACTTGTTGAGGCGACTAACACATTTAATTTAAATTATAAATAAAAAAAATTAAAAGTTTAGCGTTGTATACAATAACTTTGAGTCCAAAATTTGAATTTCAGTATTTTATATTTTTTAAATATATTTTGCTTTCTTATTTCTTTCTTTTGCTTGTTTTTGTTGAGTTTTTGTGTTATGTGTTAGTTTGTTAAATTTGATCCCACTTTCTTTGTTGGATTTGGAGTGGATTTGAAAAAAAAATAGAAACTAATTAAATATTATGAGTTTACCTAACGTGTATCCTAAGAATTAAGATAGATTATAAATTAAAAAGTATTTATTGAAAATACAACGAATTTAAGTTTTTAATGCATTTATTTTGTATTTATTAAATATAATTATTTAAAAATTTTCAATAATAATAAATTTATTATGTGGCATAAGAGCATACATTGTCTAAATCCAAATATTATTAGTTAATTAAAAATAATAAAATATTTTTTCTTGGGTTTGGAAATGAATTGAACCTATAGCAAGCTATCAACTGGGATTAAAAAAAAAAGAAACACCTTCAAGACCCAAGAATTATTATTTGCCCTAGGCCGAGGACAACAATAAACCGCCCTCTAATTAATCTTTCATTACAATTACTAAGCTTAATTATATAAAAGACAAACCCAAACTTTCATGTTTTTATCTGGACAAATCTAAACAGCAGTAGTGGGCTAGTGGCAGGAGACAAGGGGTCACTACTAAACCTGTGGACGTTAGAAAAATTATTATTTCTACACCGTCATCATAGATTCATAGTTGCCCTAAAATAATAAAAAGAAAATATTAGTAGTTATAATTAAATAATTATAAATATGAGTAAAGCATCATTTTTGTCTTAATGTTTGAGAAAATTTTAAAAATCTTTTTTAATATTTAAAATATTCTATTTATGTCTCTAACATTTTAAAATTATATCAATCATGTTTCACTACTAACATTGTTAAAATAAATTTTCAACCATCTTTTTTTTAGGTAGAAAATTAATTAATAGCTTTCTAAATACAATTCTTATCATAATCACATTCCAATAACTAAAAAATTGTAAAATTTATGTGAGATAAGAAGAAAACTTCTATGTTTCTTTTCTTTTGATCTCTGAGTTAAGTTCGTGTTACAACGTAAGAAATAATAATAAGTACGAATGGGGTGAACATGTCACTTATAATATTTTGATACTTTAAAATAATATTTAAGTGTATGATTTGTTAGTAAATTTTAGCATTATTTAATAATGAGATAAGATTAATACGATTTCAAAATATTAGGGACATAAAACGTTTTAAGCGTTAAAAATATTATCTTTGAAACTTACTCAAAATATTGGGAAAAAATGATATTTTACCATATAAATAATCATAATTTATTTATTTTATTTTTTATTTATATTCATTAACGGATAGTTGACACTGGGGACGAAAATTTTTTTTAAATAAATAAAAAAAATTCATTTTTTACCAAAATACACATTTTTGGGATATTTACCAAAATAAAATCAATTAGCAGTATCGGTCCGGACTGGTATTGGGTTATTTTCAATACCGGTCCAGACCAGTACTGGGCCAATTTTTTTAAAAAATAAAATACACCAGTACCGGTTCTTTTGGGGGCGGTACTGGGTTAATATCAATGCCGGTCCTTCTTGGGGCGGTACTGGTTTAAAGTTTAATTTTTTAATTTAATAATAAATATATTGATTTAATTAATAGCAATTATTTAGGTAATAAATTACAATTCAAAAATATATTAATAACAATAAATATATTATTTTTTTAGAGGTAATTTTGCATTGATTCAATTAACATATCATTAGTGTAATAATAATAATACTTCAATCATCAAATTAGTGTAATAGTATATTAATTGATTCAATTGACATAGCATTAATGTAATAATAATAATTCAATCCATCTTAAATAAAAAAGTCTTGTAATGGATCGTAAAATAATCACTTCCGTGAAAAGAAAAAATATAGTGAATTAATACAAATATACAATGTTTCCATATTTGATTTTTACTCTAAATTTTATTTAATTATAAGAAATGATAATACCCAAATCTGCATAATATTATTATTCGTGCGTCCTGAAAACAATAATTTCGATACCTTAATATCTTCATGACTATTATTACGTTTTTTAATTTGGATTGAAATTTAATTTGATGGATCCGATTATTATTATTACATTAATACTATGTTAATTAAATCAATTAATATATTATTACATTAATTCTGTGTCAATTGAATTAATGTAAAATTACGGCTCAAAAATTAATATATTTTTTGATATTAATATATTTTTCAATTGTAATTTATTACCTAAATCATTTCTATTAATTAAAATAATATATTTATTATTAAATTAAAAAATTAAATTTTGAACCAGTACCGCCAATGAAGAATCGGTATTGATATTAAGCCAGTACCGCCCCAGAAGAACCGGTACCGGTGTATTTTATTTTTTTTAAAAAATTGGCCCAGTACCGGTCCGGACCGGTATTGAAAATAACCTAATATCGGTCCGAACCAGTACTACTAATAGATTTTATTTTGATAAATATCTCCAAAAATGTGTATTTTGGTAAAAAATAAAATTTTTTTATTTATTTTAAAAAAATTTTCGACTGGAGACCGTCTCAGCATTAATTGAGGCTGTCCAACAAGGATGTTGTTTTTTCCACACGTTTAGCATAATAAATAGTATTTAATTTGGGCATAAATATTTATTTTATTTTTCTACAACGTGAGGTTTTTTTTTTTCACACAGAATACTGAGTTCTTTAAATATATAAAAATAGAGAAAGTCTTAGTAGTCAATAGAAAATAATAAAAAGTCAATATAATTTTTTTTCTCTTTTATCACTCACTATTTTTCTAGTTACACTTATTGGCTATATATTGATCCCTTAACATTTGTTCCATAACATTATTCACAAAAATATTGTGCAAGTGCCACTCCGCGACAATGAAAGTTCCTACATACAAATTTTAAACCGTTTATAATAAATATTAATTTTAAGAGTTTAGCTAATATGTGCTCTTAAAACACATGAGGATGATGTCTCCAACCACGATTATAAGTTTTGGAATGAGAATCAAAGTTGGGCTGTCTTGAACCATTGCCCATATAATTAACTTGCTCAGTAGTGGATGGTTGATCAAGAATCAAAGCACATGTATCACTTGTATGACCTTGGTTTCCACACAAATCACATGATCTAATTTGTGTATTCATAGCTGCAAGTTGCACATTGCCTACCTTGCTGTTGAACAAATTGATTAAGGCCTTGTTTTGGGCTACCAAGGTGTCAAAAGCTTCAACTTCCTTGACTCCTTTTTCACATTGCTTCTTTCTGAAGGTGGAATATAAATATTGGTTATTAGCAACCAATTTAATTAGATCTTGTGCCTCCTCTACAGTCTTAGTATGAAGAGATCCTCCAACTGAGGAATCAATTTGAGCTCTTGACTGTAATGTTAAACCATCATAAAACATTTGAATTTGCAAATGTTCAGAGAAAATATTGTTGGGCAGCCTCCTTTTCATCTCCTTGTATCTTTCCCAAGCTTCATAAAGAGATTCTCCATCTTTTTGAGCAAAAGATTGTATGTCATGCCTCAATTTAGCTAACTTCTGAGGTGGGAAGAATTTGCTAAAAAATTTGGCCACTAAATCTTCCCAAGTTATAATGCTTTATTGAGGTTGGACTTGAAACCATTGTTTAGCTCTGTCTCTTAGTGAGAATGGGAAGAGTGTCAGTCAAATAGCTTCAGAGGTAACTCCTTTAATCTTGAGAGTATCACACAGCTATAGAAAATTAGCTATGTGGAGATTAGGATCATCATGGTAGTTTCCACTGAATTGATCTTGTTGCACCAACTGAATAACGGAAGGCTTGAGTTCGAAATTATTGACTTGGATAGCTAGCCTTCGGATGGTGCTTCCACAACTTTCGGCAGTGGGATTAATGTATTGTCCCAAAGTAACACGGTTGTTATTCAGGTTAAGATCATCATTGTTTGCTGCCATGTTGAATTGCTTTTCTAATGCTGCTTGTCTAGCTCTTCTAGCTTCTCTTCTTCTCCTTAAAAGTGTCCTTTCAGGTTCAGAATCGTAGCCTAAATCTTCTCTTCTCTGCATGCACAAACAAGCAACAAACAATGGGAATTTCCAACTTCAACAGAGAAGGGAAACTCCCAAATTAAAACAAAATAAAAAGGGTCTAATGCAATTAGGTTT
>JASCZI010211560.1:74344-88323 GCA_036250425.1 Stylosanthes scabra
ATCCCCGGCAACGGCGCCAAAAACTTGACACGGATTTTACAATCCTAAACTCGGCAAGTATACCGAATCATGCAAGTAATACCACGGTGAGTGGGTATCGTTCCCACGAGGATTGACGGAACAATCAATACAATTTAACTAACCTTATTGACTAGACAAGAATCAAAATAAAGAGTGTGTATAATGCAATAATGAGTCAAACTGTGAAGTAACAATACAAATATCAATGCACGTGTAACTAGAAAACTTGAATGTGAGAAACAGTGAATGAAAGTGTTAAGGATTTGGAGATGTTTTACCCTAAGTTACCAATTCTAATCTTCAGTAATTTAGTTTCTCTAAACCTAACTAATTATCAATCTCTTGATTAACCAATTAAGAAAAGAGATGAAGCACACAAACAGATTCAATTCTTATCAAAATTCAATAGTGATTTTAGATTAAGTTATATGTCACGTACTTAATCTATTTCTAAACCTATTGAAGTCATTAACAGAATAGTTGTTGCACAATCTATCAAATCCCTATCTCTAGTTCAATGATAAATGATGAGAAACAAGTTTCCAACCTTTGTTATGATTATCCTAATTCTCTCAAACCAAGAAATCAAAACAACAGAGAAGAAGTTTACCTCTCAGTAATCCTAATTCTCAATGAAGAATAGAAAACTTGAAACTTGAATCATGATCAAAACTTGAATTTGAAGAAAACTGAAAACTTGAATTAGTAAGCTATGCCGGGATGAACAGAGCTCCTCATCCTCAACAATGGAGTTTAGCTAGACATAATTCTGAAAATAACAACTATGATCTACGGATGAAGCTAGGTTGCAAACCCTAATGGTTTAAAACCTATTTATACTAATTAACCTATCTAAAATCAAAATTAAATCAAATCAAATCTAAATCTAATCAAATCAACTAATCTAATTTCTATCTTATCTCTAAGAGATTTTACTAATTAAATTACAAATTTATCCCTTAAATTAAGCCCTTGATTAAACCAATTACATCTCCTAATTTTTCAACCATTTTCCACCAATTTAATTCAATTAAGATGCACTTCCAGTAGATGATTGTTCTCCCACGTTGCCAACGCCCCATATATGAGATGAACTTGAAGCTTTGGGCGTTCTAAATGTGTGCTGGCGTTCTCCAACGCCCCATGGCGTTTTGAACGTGGGGTTGATGTCCTCCAACGTCCACAAATGTGGTGCTACTGGAAGTGGTTCTTCATAATTCTAATAATTTTTCAATTAATCCTCAACTTCTTCTAACTTTCTTGTCTTGATCTTGATCATTTCTTCTTCAATTCTTTTTCTTCTAATCCTTTGTTAATCTTCTTGAATTCCTGCAATTGTCATTGAATTCAAATACTCAAAGCTATGATGATGAAAAATGATGAATTTGATTGAGTATTAAACTAATTATTACTTAATTTGCAAGAAATGAATCATTAAAATCACTAATGATGCTCATGCATCAAGTTTCTGCCCACTTATGGTTTGGATCACTTGATAGGTCTATGTAAGAAAATTCTCACTGTTGAGTTTATCTGATATAGGAATTGCTAATGGTTTCTGGAATTGAATTTGACTGTTGTTGTTATTGTTGTTGTCTTGTGCAGGATTAATGATTTTAATCATATTTTACAATGTAGCTCTTGATACCATGTGAGAAGAACAGAGTTCTTCTATGAAGAGAGAGAGAAAAGAAAGAATGATTGTATTTTGGTTTATTGAATCTGTAAAAGATAAATTGTTATTGTAGTAGTTGTTTTAGTAGTAGTAAGGATTATATAGAAATACATGAAGCCCAAGATAAGGGAGACTCCGCCAATCACTTACACACACTTCACATACTCACTTAACCTAATAATTTGGGAAAGTTTTTAAGTATATCGGTATACCGGTATACCTGTAATCTGTAATCGTTGATTTTGATTTATATATATATTTTATTTTCTTTTAATTAAGATCAACGGTTACAGATTATAGGTATACCGATACTCCAATATAGTTGAAAGTTTTCGAATAATTTGATGTAGTTGAGGCTTGGTTGGAGTGGCAAATTGTAATGCTTTCCATGAGCTGCCTCAAGGGTTCAAATCTCACTAGTTGAAGTGAGAGAACCATAGGGTGGGGTGGGGTAATGGGTAGTTGAGCTTTAAGCCATGTCCAAAAAAAAAACTAATAATTTGACTAACCTTTATAAAAATATATCACACACAATTATTCTTGTTCTCTCTCTTACTTACCATTCTCTCATCTTCTTCCTTTCTTGATCTGTTGCCATACTCTGCTTTCTCTTCTCAAACTTAATTCATGAATCTTCATCTTCTACAGAGTATGCAACTCTTCCTTACAATATTGAAACAGTCTATCAAAATTAAATTTTTAATTTAAAGGCGTATAATTAATTCTACTCTAAGCTAAATACACATGCATTAGAAAGAGTAGACATGTATTGTCTTTCCAGGAAATCGATCTTAATTAATTTAACGAATAGCAGACATTGGAGACCGTCGCAGCAGTCATAGAGACTATGTCCACACCAATGAACTTGTTACGTCTACACGCTTTTATTTACTTTGGGCATAAACACTAAAACGTGAGTTCTTAAAATAATAGAAGTTTAATTATATAAATATATTGGGCAAGTGGATCCCTCCACACATCATTTAGTTTTGTTTTTATTTTCTGTTTTATTTTCATTATTTTATACTTTTTAGATTTTGTGAAAAAAATAAAAAGTGAAATAAAAAATAAAATTTATTAGTTTTTTTTTCGTTCATAAAATTTAAAAAATAAAAAAATACTAAAAATAAAAGAATAAAAATACAAACAAAATACATCCTAACTTTCTATATTTTGTGATGAAATAATTTCTATCCGATTGATGTGTCGAGTTGTACGAAACTATTTGCTTCAAAAGTTTCAATTTTAAAGTAAAATATATGAATAATTATATCAGAGATGGTAAATAATCATCAAAGTTATTATTTAAAATGATTTTATTTAATTTAACATACATAATTTGATAGAAGTAACATTGATTTATAATTATCTACTTATTATATATATTTAATAATATCAAATATTCGCTCCAACGGTAACTTGAATGCATAAATAAGATAAGAGAAAGTCTTGGTAACCAATATTAGGGAGATAATAGGTAGACAATATTATTTTTTCTTCTTTTCTCTCTCTCCTTTTACTATCCATTATTTCCCTAATTACACTTATTGGCTACCTATTGGTAAACGATAATTAAGAAATCTATAATATTAAAATAATGCTAGAGAACCAACATTAGGGGATGAATAAGGAGCTAATGAGTGTAATTAGGGAAATAATAAGTGGTAAAAAAAAGAAAAAAATGAAAAAAAAAATAATATTTGATCCCTATTGTTTCTCTAAAGTTGATTTCCTTGACTTTCTTCTAAGGAGATCCCCTTGTAAGGATACTAACATAGTCTTTATATAAAGACCATTCATCTAGTCCGTTAGTTAAAATTATAATATTTAAAGTTACTGTTATGTAGTTAAATTTTTCATTTAGCTCTCATATCAATATTTTGCGAATTTATTTATAAATGGAATACTTTTTAAATACTTTATGAATTTGATTTTTTATCTTTAAAAATATGAATTTTAATAAATTAATTTTTTATTTTAGATTATTTAATTTTGATTTAGTATTTCTTATTTTTTTAATTTTCTTAATTTTTTAATTTTATACTTTTTTATTTTATTTATTTTATTTTTTTATGTATTGTTTTTAGTAATTTTTTATTTTTCAATTCTTGTTTCTTTTTCTATTTTTACTTTTCATGTATTAGGTCTTTTATAAAATACTTTTCAACTGTGGCAAAATATAAATCTTAAAAAAAAAATCGTTTTGACCGTCGTTATGTAAGCTGCGACATTCTAGTTATATATCTAACCTATTTTAATATGAAAAAAAAAAAAAGCATTTCTGGGTTTAAGGAGGAAATTATGCATAGGTCTCTTAATAATAGGGTTAACGGAGATTCACCATCTAGAATTCCAATAATTTAGTGGAACTTGGAGGGGTAAGTGATGCCGTTGTTTCAATCTATTTAGATGTCAATAACAAAAAAGACATGATTTTATTACTGACAACATGTCACTTATTGCTTGGTTCTAAATTTTATGAAGCTAACAATTTAAAATTTACTAGTTGTAATTAAACGGTTTCGAAGTTTTAAATCTATAACAAGTTATTATTATTACTAGGATACATACTCGTATTGTATAGGTAATAAATAATTTAGTATTTTTATTTTATATTAATTAGATTACTCCCAATGCATTGCGCAAAGTATTAAATTGATAGTGTATTTATTTTAAATTTTTTATTATATTATCTGAAGGAATAAAATATTTAAAGTCAGTGATAGAACTGTTATATTTTTTCTACATTTAACTTTTATAAAACATAAATTGAAAAAAAAAATTTTATAATTTTTTTTAAGTTGCTAAATCATCTTGCAATCATTATATCATAATATCTTTGGATCAACTCACTAAATTAGACAATTATCAATTAACTAACTTATATTGTGATAAAAAAAAACTTAGTTATGCACTTATTGGTTTAATAAAAATTCAAAAAAATTTAATTAATAGCAAAAAATTTTTCGAATTTTTATTTTCATTTTAATTTTAGTGATAAAATTCTCCCCTAAATTTTTATATTTTATTTTGTAAACGTAATATTTCAAATTTTATATTTGAAATTCAAAAATTTTTTATGGTAAATTTTTTTTAAAATTTTTTATAAAAACAACTTGCTTAACATTAATACAACTAAAAAGGTTGTTTATTTTTTAAAAATTTTTAAAACTAATATCATAACATAAAAAAGTGAATTTGTAAAGAGCTTGCTACGACCTTGACACATGTCGCACAGTGACACTATTACTATTTGATCTTTATATAGTAGGAATAAGAATTTTTATATAATAGAAATAACATAAAAAGGAAACAAAATAAATTTCACAAAAAAGTTGAATATATTAATTTATTATTATTATTAGTAGTAGTTTTTTGAAATGGATCACATTATTTATTATCATCAGCCTTAGTGTAATATTTATTATTAATTCAATAGAAAAGTGGAATATTTATTATTATTAGCCTTAGTGTACCGTATCATGTTACATGCTCCAACATATAATGGTGCATTGAGGGAAGTCACTTAAGTTATGACATGTCGTGTAGTTGCATTATTACTACTCAATCTTTATACAGTGGAAATTATTTTAATAAAATTATTTTATCACACTATGTTACAAAATTCAGTAGTTTAATGATCTATCTACATATTTTGCTTTATCCATACCATTAACATTAAAATAAAAATAGATAAAATGTGATGATTTTTTTATCTATTTAAAAAAAAAACTATATTAATTTTCATGGAAATTAATGCCAATTTATTAAATTGAATACTTGTTAATTATTAAAGTTAAATATTTTGTCAAGTAATAAATGTACTATTATTTTTTTTATATGATAGGAATATGAAATAAAAATAGATAAAGTGTAATGGCCTTTTTAATTATCATTTTTAAATTTTTATATTATTTTTTATGGATATTTATGTCTATTCATTAAATTGGACACTTGTTAACTATTAAGATTAGACACTCATCAAATAACTAATCTAATATTACTCTTTTTAATATAATGACACTTGACAAGTAACTAACGCATACTACTCATTTTTTATATGACGGAGAATTATTGTATGGGAATGATATCAGATAATATTTCAGTGAAAAGATAAAAATGAATTATGTTAACTCAAATACAAAAATAAATATAAAAAAATTTATTACTTAACATTTCTTAATTTATTATTACGTATAATAAAAGTACTGCAAATTGATAGGAGCAAGAAGAGAATATTTCTTGGGTATCTAGCGTGGAGAGTGATAGAACCAAGAATATGTTTTTTTTCTTTGGTTAATTTCGTTCGAGTTTCAGCTACCAAACTTGGTTTTGTCTTTTCTTATTTTTTTATTTCATAGTTTATATATAATAAGGATCAACTCTTCTCTTAATTAAGAACTCATTGCAGCATATATACGATAATGATGACACATACATATACATATGAATATAATATAAAACCACATCACATGCATGTACGTATAGTAAAACCCCGAATGCAGTCCCTAACAACCTAAATTTGAATTATGTCACACCAAATAAATAATTCAATTTAATTTATTCCTAATTGCATTGAGAAACTAAGAAAATAATATAAAAGGGCAACTTGGCGTGTTAATTAAGCCCATAAGCCACGCCTATAAATAGTTGGAAGGAGCATTATCCATTCATGCATCTCAAAATATAATCAACTTTATTGGTTCTTCCTTCATAAATTAAAGTTATTGCTTTCTCTATTAATCTCTGTTAGGGCTAATTAAAATGGCACCCTCCTTGTGTGAAAGCCAGACATTAAACTCTTATTCAGCTTTTGATGATGAAATACCCACCGTTGATTACTCTCTCCTGTTTTCTGATGACCCTGCTCAACGATACGTGGCCCTCGAATTCCTTCGCCATGCTTGCGAAGAATTTGGCTTTTTCTATGTAAAATACTCTCTCTTCAACTCTTCTACTCTATCTACAACCATTGCACCATTCTCATGCATTATCCTTTTATCTTTTCATATATATATATATATATATATGTATCCACGCCGTAGGTAGTGTATTAGGTGCGTGAAAAGGAGAATTACAAACAGATAAAAATTTTCTTTGATACGATGAATTGTTAGATTTTAATTAGGTAATGTATTTTATTTTATTTTTTATTAATCTTTAAAATAAAAATAATAAAACTTTTTATCCTATAGATGCTAAAATCTCTTTATTATAAAATTGTTCAACGTATGGTATTAACATAGGATTTTTTTTTCTAAAATAAATTAAACAAATTCTATATATCTAAAAAAATTATTTTTCAAAATCAATTATTGTTTTTGGGTTTTGTCACAGGTTGGGATCGGGATAAGCCTTCCCGATCTGCATCTTTGTGGGCCTAGATCGCCTAAAACTTCCTCGATCCATTATAAATTTAGTTATACCTATTTTTAAAATTGTATTAATGTAAATAAAACATTAAAAATATTTAAATAATATATTTAACAATAATTCGAAGTATATATCTATTTTACTCAATTAAGTTCGTTTAACCAAATTATTTATTCTATGTTAAATAGAAGACTATTTCGATGTCAAATAAAAGTTTATTTCGACATTATTTTTAATTATTTGACAAATTAAATATTAGATATAGTAAAATAATTATTTATGAAATTATAACTTTTAAAAATACTATGTGTATACTAAAAATTAAATATTAGTTATAGTGAAATAATATGGAAACTTTTAAATTGTTATTGAAAATATAATTTATTTCATAATTATATCAATGCTATAGAAACATTTTTCTATTAATGTTGATATCTGTTTATTTTCTGAATCCAAAGTAATGAGTATTTAATTTTTTCATTTTTTATTTGAAAAAAATAAAAAAAGTTATTAATTTTTAAAATAAATAAATATTCATTTAATAACAATACAGATCGAAGAGATCCAATTAAATTCGTAACGGATCGAAAAAATTTTAGGCGATCTGGATCCACAAAAATGCAGATCAGGGAGGCCAAGTTTTAGGCGATCCGGATAAAAAAAATGCAGATCGGAATGGGCCTCCCCGATCTGCAAAAATAATGTGGGATATAAAGAATTCGTTTAATTTATTTTTGAAAAAAAAAAAACCTATTAACATAACTTTAACAATACTTGATAAGTGTTCCTAACATTTTCTTTTTTCATTCTTTCCTATCATACAAAAACAATAAGTGATATAATACATTTTTTTCATTAATTCTCTATAGTCGTCCTAAATCAAATTCAAAGAAATAGAATTGTAGAGAAGTATTAGTGTCTATGTCAACTCCAAGAAGATTATTTATTGACTCAATTATAAACCAAAATGTTAGAAATTAAATGACAAATTACCCTCTATATAAGATATAGTACCGTAGCATTCACTCCGTGTATATATAGTCCTAGGTAAATAAACTAATAGAATATTAGTGAATAATTAGTCAATAAAAAAAAATACAACATATAAAAATCACGTAAAAATTGTTCATTAAAATAGTTAAATACTGATTATTTGAAATAGTAGATAACAAATTATCTAAAATAGTAGTTAGCAAGCAAATCATTTAAAATAATAGAAAAGAGATTATTTAAAATAGTGATTTAGCTCAATAATAATGATAAATAAAGTTGTTAACTGGTTATTGGTTGAGGAAGTATTAACTCTCGTATAATATTTTTAAATTATATTTTCAAGTAAAATATAACCTTATAAACCGTATAATTAATTTTATACTACTAATTAGTGAGTTTAAGATCATGTGGGTGGAAAATACTTAGTTTGTTATCAAATAATTACCTACTTTTAAATTATTTCTTTTCACAAATCATTAACTATTGTTCTTTTAAAAGTCTAAGTAAGATCAATATTTTTCTATCACCCTTATTCCAAGAACCACTTTCTCACTATTTAGGGTATTAATAGTGTTTCTATTACCCTTACAATTTAAATATCTGTATAATTTCTTTTATATAAAAAAGTAATTTAAGCTTCATTAACCATGTACATAATAATGCAGCTAGTAAATCATACAATCCCAGAGGCAGTATTGGACGGCATTTTGAAGGGAATATGTAATTACTTTGATCCAACAACGTTGAATGAAAGAAAGGTTTATAGGAAGAAAGGGGCATTAGATACAATACGATGGGACCAAAACTTCACCTCCGTTGAAAACAGGGAATATCTCAAGTTATTTGCGCACCCCCAATTCCATGCTCCATCCTACGCATCAGCTTTCAGGTGTGTATGTCAATATGTATACTATAAATTTTTATAAATAATTTTAAATATATACTTATTCTCTCATCGAACTATAATCATTTATTTCTGACATCAAAATGGTATTTTATTTATTATTATAAAAATAAATGATTTAGTAAGACTTAATTGAACAAAATAAATTTACATTTAATATTATTAAATTTTTTATTAGTTATTTCTAAAAATAAATAAGATGATTTATTATTTTCAATTATTTTAGGCTAGGTATACTAATTAAAATGACTTCATTATAAATCTTCAGTAATAACTTGTCATTTAATTAATTTCATAAATATTGTATGTTATATAATTCATGTATGTTTAATTTCAGTTTTCTATTTTGTTAATCAGCAAAATTGTAGAAGAATACTCCAAAGAAATGAGGAAAGTAGTGGGTGGATTAGCAAAGGCAATTTCTAAAACCTTAGGGTTTGAAGAAAACTACATAGAAAATGCATTCAACATGAAGTCAGGGTTTGATGTGATGGCCATGAACCTTTATCCACCAAATTCAAGATCAAAGGGGCGTGTTGGTTTGCCTGAACACACTGACCCTGGATTTGTTATCACTCTCACACAAGATGTAAATGGTGGTCTCCAAATCCTATCCCACAAAGGAAAGTGGATTAACTCTTATATTCCTCATCATGGCATACTTATTCAACTTGGTGATCATCTCGAGGTACGCTTTTGGTTACTTGCATTTGATTTCGGGTGCTTTCCTATATGAAGAAAAAAGAATGAAAAGAATGAAAGTAATCAAATTTAATTGATCAAAATGATTATAAGTTTTATCAAATCCTTACTCAAATATTAATTTAATTATTTATTATTCTTCTCTTCTTATGTTTCACTTTTTTTTTCTCTCACTAAAAAATTATTCTTAATTTTTATCTAGATATAAATGAGATCTATCACGAGTGTATTAACTTATATTTTTGAATAAAGATTAATGGTTAAAGAGTTTTAATTTATGTTCCCAAATATAAATGCTGATCTTAAAAACATAAAAAATTACCTTGAAAATGTCGATTATTTTTACGTTAAAGAAGATTATTTAGTGTTAAATAAAATTTTATTTATGCGCTATTTTTTTACTATTTGGTATCGAAATGATTTTCTATTTGATATAGAAAAAAATTGAATTAGTTCCTTGAATTTACATGGACAAAATATATATACATTTAGTATTACTAAATTTTTATTTGTTCTTACTAAATATAAATGTAATTTTTTAAAAACATAAAAAATAAAATATTGTCCTCGAAAATTCTTGCTTAATTTGCTGAAATGTGACCTGATTAATGATGTTGGGAATATATGTATGTTGATGCGTAGAACCTTATTCCGTTATGTTTGATTTTAACAAATTACATTTTTAAAGTATAATTGTTGAAAATATAATGTATGTTATTAGAATAAAAAAAGGTATAATAAAATATCAAATTGGTTTCAAATTTTATGAAATTTGGGATAAGTATTGATGCCGTCTCTAGCTCGTTTAAGTCACTCAAAATATTATCTTCACCGTTAATAACTCCGTCAATAATTATAATTAAGCACAATTAGTCAGATATACACAGTAAATAAATAGTGTGTGTGGTAAGACACCAAAAAAAATATTGTGTGTAGTAAATTCTAATGATATGGGATATAGACGTTGTGAAAAAAAATTATAATTTATTCAACTTTGACAAAAACCTACACATGGTATAAGATCTCTCTACTCTTCTGATCTGATCTCTAGTTATTTCAACAATTGTTTTCTACCTTATATTATCTAACTTCCTTAATCATAAATTGTATGTAGATATTAACGAATGGGAAGTACAAGAGTCATATCCATCGAGTAATTGTTGATAACAACAAGGTTCAAAGGGTTTCGGTGGTTTCCCTTCATGGACCATCCTTGGACAAAGTCATTGGCCCAGGTGAAGAGTTTGTTGATGATGAACATCCAAAGAAGTACCATGACACCACCTATAAGGCATCCTTGGAAGCTAATGGATGTGATCTCATAGATGTTCAATCATCTCTTGAAGATCTCAGAATATAATACCCAAAGTTTAGAATAAGTTATTTGGATAAAGAGAAATTAGAAAAAATAATAAAAGAAAACTACAATTAAAAAAAATAATAATTTAAATAGCTAAAAAGCCTAAAATAATGTAGAAATATAAGGGCGTCAATTATGAAAAAAGTGTGCGAATATTTTTATAAATAGATATCAAGAATAAATGTTTTATTTACTTCGTGAAGATGTAAAATAATGATTTGAATGTTGAATGTTGAACTATTCCTGCTATAATATTTTTTGTTTCTCTATATCATCTCCAATACTTAGTTTCACTTTAATATTAACTTGAGATACATAATGCTATATCACTATTTCTGAGATCATATGTGATTTGATATTACATTTGAGATTAGTAGCTTTAATGCATAATCTCAATTTAATTTAAATTTTATTTTATTAATTATTTCAAATATTTTCAATTAAATGGTAAAAATTAAACTACAATTAAAATATAAAAAACTAAACAATTAATTATATATTATATTTAAAAAATTTACATATTTAAAACTTTAAAATGATTTGGATCCATTTTTTAAAATAACATTTAAAATAATTTTTAAAAAAATTACGTTTGAAATGGTTTGGATATATTTTTATGAAACAAGTTGTTTAAAAAAATGAAATGAAAGATTGTTTAGTACTATGTACTCTGCTATTTATATTAACAACAACACTATATGTACACATCCAACCAAATCCCAAATAAACAGATTTTTATATATACAACAAACATATTTTTATAGTTGAAATGAACAGGTTTTAAAACCTGTTCGTTTGCTTTTAAAAACCTGTTCGTTCTAGTAGTAATATTCTGTTCGTGCACGAACAGAAATTTATATATACAACGAACATATTTTATAGTTGACACGAACAGCTTAAAAACATGTTCATTTGCTTTTAAAAACCTGTTCGTTCTAGTAGTAAAAACCTATTCGTTTGAGACTTAATTGGAGGTGTACACCAAAAAGAGGTGTACACCAAAATTAATTGTTATATTAAACTAAATTATAACATTAAAATAACAACGTTAAACTACATTTATTGAACTCTTCAAATGTTTTATTTTTCTTGGCCTTCCTTCAAAGTGATACGATATCAGTAAACTGATACTAATATCACTTTTAGACTTTCTTTCAATATAACACTATGTATCAATTCAATTTATTTGTGTTTTAAGATAAATTAATTCTTAAAAAGTATACCATTAGAGTTGCTCTAATAGACTGTTGGAAAATCTTGTATGTTACATTGAATAGCGGTAGCATTGATGAATGTTCACTTATATTTTTAAAGGAAAACAATATTTTACGTTTCAAATTACTTTGAATCAACACATTAACATGTTTATATTATACCAACACATGATTCAAAAAGGATATGTATATGAAATTAAAGGTGTGAATGATATATGTAATTTTTAGTTTGTTAGTTAGGATTAGGGTGAGCATAGATACGGTTTGGTTCGGTTATAAAGGAAAACTCAATCAATTCAATGGAATTAAATTTTTGTGATTCGATTTGGTTCGATTATTTTTCTGATTCGATTATTATAAAAAAATAATCAAACCAAATCAAACCAAACCAATATATATCGGTTTGGTTTGGTTTGGTTTTTTTATTTTTCATTTTAATTAAAACTTGGAAGAATGGAAGAAGGGACATGGACTGAACGTTTAAATTTCAATGTCATAAGTATTATAGTTGCTTTTGGTTGAATAATTCAATCTAGTTCAAATCAACTTTAATAAAAAAAAATAACATTCTTTCACTAATTATAAAATAACCTGTTCGCAACACTCATCATAAAATGACCAACCAAACCAAAGTGCAACAAGCAACCAATCTCAACAGTTTGATCCAGCCAACACTAATCTCATACATAACAAGTTAATAGCTTAACAATAGCAAATACCAATAGTCCAATACTAATAAGTTCACAGACTAACTAACAAGTCTAAATAATCAATTTCAACAATTTGACAAAATAAGACAGCCAAACAAAATAAGTATTTTCCAACCAAAACAGGCACAGCAAGTCAGCAACTCTGCAAGTATCTGAAAGCAACGGCCAATGGCATAAGAAAAACACTCTCACACTATTAAAAATTAAGAAAAACTGAATGAGATACTAATTTAGAGCTTCAAGTTATATATCAAGTATCATGTTCAATCTGAATCAACACTAAAATTATCCTCAGTGTTTAACTTTTTTGGGTACAACTTCTACAAAACATAAAAGAAACAAAAATTAGAATTATCAAAATTAAAATTTATAAGTCTAAATGTCTAACATATTAAAAAGGAATAATTATGAGAAATAATATCTAACAACCATACCTAATTCCAACTTCAACATGTCTTCTAGGAGCTCCTCAATTGACACATTTCACTACAAGAAATTCTCAGATTTCCGTAGGATTTTCCGTCGGATTTTTTGCTAGAAATCGACCTTTTTGGCGTTTCCGTCAGATTTTCCGTGGGATTGTAATCGGACGAGAAATGCTTCGATGGGAAAGTGTTTCCGTCGGATTTTGAAATTCCGACGGTAATTTCCGTCGGATTTTTCCGACGAAAACGAATTTATCAGCGTCAAATTGAGTTTGGAGTTTTCCGTGGGATTTTCTGTCGGATTTTAATCCCATGGAAAATCCCACGGAAAATTGGAAAATTAAAAAAAAAAAAGAAAAATATTTCTGTCGCCTTGTTAACTAAATAATCCATAATTTTGTCATCTATCGAATATAGTTCACCAAAAACTAAAATTAAACTTGCTGCCATCAGCATCAATCAAATCTACCAAACCAAAAGCAAAATATAATCAAATAAGCAAAATATGCAAAACTAAATAGCACAAACTAAGAAGTATACATAAATTTAACACAACAACAATAAACAACAATAAAAAAGTAACAAGATACTAAATCAATTAC
>JASCZI010211561.1:25199-43285 GCA_036250425.1 Stylosanthes scabra
CTAATAAGAGCAAGAAGAACATGAAGAAGAAGAAGAAGAAGTTGAAGTTAAAGAAGAGCAAGGAGCATGAATGTCCAATTTGCTACAAGATTTTCAAGTCAGGACAAGCATTAGGAGGACACAAAAGATCCCATTTCATTGGAGGTTCAACAGAAGAGAACACTTTGGTCATTAAGCAGCATCATGCTCCTCCTTCTTCTCTTGTTGTTGTTCCTAATTGCCTAATCGATCTCAATCTTCCTGCTCCTGTTGATGACTAATGAAGAAGCATCAGAAGATCATGTTGAAGATCAGAAGCACCAGTTCAAGGTAGCTGAAATTTCTTGGAATGTTTTTCTTTTATTTTATTTTATTTATTTTTTTACTTTTTGTCATTATCCTTCATAGTTCATACCATGACAGCAATTACTACAACAATGTATACAGCTAAGAGGGTAAATGATTTTGGTTTCTTAATATTCCCTTTATATCATTCCTTTCTTTTGGTAGTATAACAAGGTAGTGTCTTTTGTTATTATCCTTTTCATGTTAATGGAACAGGACAATTCGGTAGTCTCAAAATTCAAACTCTTGTTTTTCTCTTTTTCTATATCCTACTACACTATTCTTCTCAGTATTCCATTCCTTTCCTTCAATAATATTCTTTTAACATAACTTTTACAGTTTACTGCATAGTTCAGCTTTAAGATCTTAGTTTAGTTCATCTTTGCCATGTCTTAGACTTGGAGTTTTTGTTTTTGGGAAGAGTGCTCATTGAAAAAGGATTCTTTAGTATCTCTTATTCTTACTTTTAAATTACCTAAAAAGTACACACTCCACTTTCTTAAAGTAGAAGAGTCCTTCAACTTGGAAGAATAAGCAAATCCAAAGGTTAAAAAGAGTAATGATTTTCTTTTTGAAGACATAAACACACGCACAAATACCCTTTTTTTCCCTTCTTTTTTAATTTCAACTTTTCCACAGTGAAATTTGTCTAGCTTGTGACCAAAGTCTATAGAATTCAGCACTATACATGGTCAATCTCATTAGCTAGTCTCCTACACCAGAAATTAATGTTTGTTTTTTTTATTGATCCTAATCTCAAATAGTCTCTTATCTTTTGGCATTGAAAAAGAGCAATAGTAGTAGTAGTGCTTTGGATTATTCTTAAGAGTAATTAATTGTAGAAAAATGAGGAAACACGGTTTTGATGTTAAACAAAATTTGAGTTGAGGTGGTTGTAAGGTCGCCTACCACATTGGGGCATCAAAACTTATAATTGCTCCATGTGTAAATGTCTAACAACACTGTTCAAATAGAAACTATTTCTATGCCTTTTTCTTAATACCAATTCCTATGTGTATTGTTGCCTATCAATTCCTTTTACCCATTCTAGTGCATGAGAGGACCACTTTAGTAGTGACGTTTGCAGATCAAAATTTTCGTAATAAGGTAAGATTAACACACACGGTAACAACTTCAATTTGTATTTTTAACATAGATGTAGTTTTTTTTTTTTTTAGGTTTTGGATGTTCTAGTTTTATTATTGGTTGTTTTAGATGTTTTATTTTTAAAAAAGTTATGGATGTTCCACTTACTTTCATTGTGGATGTTCTATAACAATAGTTACGAATGTTTTATTTTTGTTAGCTGATTTATTTGTTAAAAAAATATTGATGACCTATACTTTTCGTTATAAATATTTAACAAGTATTAAGAAGATTTTTGTAGTATTATATATTTGCACATTGGTGTAATGTGGGCTCAAGACAGCTCTCATCCTAAGTAAGAGGGTATATGGAATCATGGTCACAACTCACAAATTAAGATGGTGAGTAGAAAATATTATGGTGGAGGATTTATTCACCTGAAAAGGACAATTGTAAATACCGGAGGAAACAAGGGAAGAAACTTCAGAGCAGTTGGAATTGTTATGTGGTCATATAACAAAGTTGCCTACTTTTATGTTCACTAATACAAACAACATTTTCCCTCAATCACTCATTATTGCTATCGTTCATTCCAATTCCAGCTTAAAAAGAACCAAATGACTCACTCCTTATCAACTTCAACAGCATCGCTTCTTTGACGGGCTTATGCATGGTTTGAAAAATCCAAAATTATATATATAACTTAATACTTTTTTCTTCCTAAAAAAGAATAATTAAAACACGTAGTAAATATATTTTAGCATTATGTATTATGTGAAGGTGGCTTATACAGTACAAATATAAATGATAAAGATATAGGTTTTATTAGAAGAATGTGTGGATCACATTTGTATATTACTTTAATTTTTTTGAAATATAAGGTGTAAAATCTATATTATAAGAGAATCTTTTATATTTGTATGAATTTAGATCTGTAACGAATAACTTTCTTTATGTGAGTTCTATTATTGCGTCCTATAGTTGAAGTTTAGAAGTCATTGCTTATTCCAATACGTTGGAAATACAAGAGTGAGCTTGTGACTGATTAGGGACATTTGTTGTTTGTATTAGTACATAAATTAAGTGATAATTAAGAAGGCGAATTTCTTGTTAAGACCCAAAAAAAAAAAATGTGAGACTTCTCTGGCCGGCCCCCTCACAACGAAGTTATGCTGCTTTTTTATTTTTTAATATTTTAATTTGACTAATTAGGATGTCAATTATCAAATTAAATAGTTCGGTTTAGCATAGGGATCATAAGAAGTGGATCCACTTAGTGAAGGGAACATTTTCAATTTTGATATATAAGGTGAGGAGAGCATGTATGTTTGAAGTACTGAAAAGATATTGTAACAGAACAGTGAATATATATAGTAGAATAATTAATTAAGAATATGAATAGTTAAGATTAGTGTAACTGTGAATCCAATTCATCACTTTTTACTTTTTAGTTTTACCTTACGGCCTTAATTACTAGAATTACTTGTATATTCTAATCACCAGAAAATTAACTACAGGATGTTTGTTTATGAGTGTGAGTGAGAGTGTTAATGTCTGATGAAGAAAAGCTAAAGGGTATGTACTTGTACTTACTGCTTATGAGTGTGCAGATACGTTACTTTGTTTTTGTTTACAATCAATGAAAATATAATATTTTCTATTTTTCACTGTCAACTTTTCATACGAAGCCGTAGTCTCCATCTTCCTTGTGGAGGGAAGAAAGAAAGATTACTGTCGTTTATGCTGTGAAGTTTGCTACTAATAGTGTGAGAATTCGGTAACAGAATCTTCATCGAGATTTCTCTGAAAAAGGTGTTAGCAAAGTTACCTGACTTACCTCTTAGCCTCAGGAGTCAGGACCCTTTTTCACTTAAATAAAATAAAATATATTATAAATACCCCTCAGGAGTCAGGACCATATTGCATGTAGATGTTGGACTCTATGTAACTAATGTGGGCCTTACAAGATCCATGCAAGGGTGGGCTCTATATAAATTTGTTCATTATTGAAGAATGAACAATGAATGAATGAATGATTATTAGTATGTAGAGCTGCCTCCTGCCTGCGCCACCCTCCTCTGTTGCCTATCATCAACCTTTCATTTCACAACTCTCCTGTAATTCGGATCAGCAATGCTAAATGGCCAGCGCATTTTATTGTTTTTGGCTAGCAGTTGGCTATTAATATTAAAATGTACTGGTTAAAAGAATGATAATGAATTGTAAGGCCAACTTGTTAAAGTTTTTGGCTAGCAGTTGGCTATTAATTTCTAAATGAATTGTTAAAAATAATTGTTAGGTTAAATGAAAAGTTTATATCCATTCAAAATCATTTATTATGATAAAACAATAACAACAACAACTAACTCACTCTTAATTAACACATAGAATAACAAGAACAAGAACAAGAACACTATAATGCATGATTACGAATTAACATTGATGAGCAAGAGCAACAATTTGCTTCCCAAAGTTGCGACCAGTGAAGAGTCCAACAAGAGCAGCAGGTCCATTCTCAAGTCCATCAACAATGTCTTCAACATACACAATCTTCTTGTCCCTGATGTAAGGCAATGCAAGGTCCAAGAGCTTAGGATACAGATGATGGTGATCTCTGTGTGTGAATCCTTTCACACTCAGTCTCTTCAATGCCAGCAGCATCACATTCCTTAGGACTTCAGGCTCATCAAGGTTGTACTGCGAAATCATTCCGCATATCGCGATTCGGCCATGGAACTTCATGTTAAGCAGAACTGCATCAAGCATTTTCCCCCCAACTTGATCAAGGTAGAAATCAATGCCTTGAGGGAAGCACCTTTTCAAAGCTGCATCCAAATGAGGTTCTTGCTTGTAGTTGAAGGCATCATCAAAACCAAGCTTGTTCTTAAGAAGATGAACCTTTTCTTTGGTGCCAGCACTTCCAACCACATAGCAACCAAGCAATTTGGCAAACTGTCCAGCTATTTGACCAACAGCACCTGATGCTGCTGAGATGAACACACACTCTCCCTTTTTTGGAAGACCAACTTCATGGATTGCAGCATATGCAGTAATCCCAGGCATCCCTATTCAAAATAACAACTCATTTAACATCATCAAGTCTTGAACTAAACAGTTAGTAATGTTAATGCATATATAGGTAAGATGAATTACCAAGAATGCCAGCATAATGTGTGAGGGGCACATCAGTGTGGTGGATTTTCTTGAGCTGCTCTGGATTTTGAATGAGACTATATTCTTCCCAACTACTTGTTCCCCAAACCAAGTCACCAGCACTAAACTCACCATGCCCTGAATCCAGAACCTTAGCCACTCCAAACCCATTAATGGGCTGCAACGATTAAAATAAATATATAAACTAGATTATTAAAATATGACAGATTATTCCAGTTAATTAATGTATTAGAGAATGGACTTACAGAGCCAGGGACGTAGTATATATAACCAGAAAGTGGATGTTCCATTTTCCTCATTTGGAACTGCATGACAGGATCACAAGAGAGGTAAAGATTCTTCACCAAAACAGCATTTGAACCTTGAGGAACCTGCTGAAGCTTTATGGTGCTTGTGGTTATGTGGAAATCAGATTCTTTTGGGGATCCAGTAACATAGTCCTTGAATATCACCTGCTTGTTTTGCACTTCATCACCAACCTTAACGTTGTTCTTCCCCATCTTCAAAATTCACCTAAAACTCTTTCTTTAAAGTTTATGTTTATGTTGTGTGTTTCAATAACGAATTGGTTATCTGTATTTATAGTTTACTCAATTAATTAACTTTGAAAAGTAAATTTCAAATGTGTAAAAATAAAAATTGAAAATTGAAAAACTCGACGTACATGCTTACGACAACTTTAAATTGTGTGTGCTATACAATTCAACAGCCATCGCCCATCATCATACTAAGATGGGAATTATGTTTCGATTTTGGTATACTATTGCTACCTGAGAATTACAAATGTACATAGACACATACTAATTATTATTGAAGAATTAAGTACAAGTAGAAGGTGTAATCATTCTCATTTTGTAGTTTGACACTTTGACTGGTCCATGCAATCCATGAGCAGAACTTCCCACTTTTTCTTATTGGGAAAATGTTAAATGTATAAGTTATTTTTATAACAAAATTTAACCAAATTACCATATTTTTTATGTAATTTTTGTATGGTTGAGACCAATTTAATTAAATTTGATTGACAAAAATATTTGTATACCTAATTTTTTAGTTTAAAATAATAAAATCGAGTGCGTATAATTATGTTTTCAAAAATTATATAAGTATTATAATCTAAAGAGATTACGGTTTTTTTTTTTTCGTCCAAAAAGATCCCGTTTGATTCCACATAATAATCATTATGTTTTATGAATACAAAAATTATTCATGGAGGTATTTATGTATATTTATACGTGTTTTATACGTATTTATTATGGTGAATAATCAACTATCAAAATAAATAATTTTTGCATTAATTTAATTTAATTATTTATAAAGTTTTATTAAAAATATATCTATGAACTCAATCTGTATTTTTATACTGTGACTAATTAATAACTTATTTCTGATATCCGAGAGAAATCAATTTTTTGGTCTCGTGTGTTATAACTTATAAAAGAATAACCACATTAGCAAAAAATAGATCGAGGGATTAAATAGATTGAGATCAATCCCATTCCCCAGGGTCCAAGATTCTACAAAACCAATCTTAAATCTGAAATCTAAGAATCTGCTGATTTCAGAATTTTTGTAAAACAAATAATGAGGAAACACAACTAGACCACAATTAACGAAAAATGTGATATTGATATGATCCATAAATTGTGTTGTGGCGATGAGAACACCAATTCGTCATTCACACTTGACATGGTAAAAATTAGTAAAATCTTTTTGCAGAAGTTCTTGCTCCAATCTAAATCATAAATCACATGTATATAAATATATTAAGGTTAAATTATACACAAAATTCATATAGTTTCAGTGAAATTGCAACTGTATTTCTATAGTTTAAAATTTTGTTATTGAGTCTATGTTCCTGTAAAAAATTTGCAATTTACTTTCTGCTGTTTGAAAAACATTTGATGTGACAAAATATTGTATGTTATATTATATTTTATAATCACATGTGATGTCATGTGTATTAGTTAAAATTGTGATCGACAAAAAAACTCTATCACATAAACCAAAGAAAAAATTCACTGAATACAATAATAAAGGTACAATCGTAATAACATAAGACGATTTTTTTTAACATCAAATTTAAAACAAGGACTAAATTGCAAATCTTTTTCCAGTATATGGATTAAATTACAAATTTTTGAACTAAAGCAACCTAATATAATTTAACCTTAAATTAAACTCTTTTCTTGACTGTAGCAAGTCCAAACTATTAACGTGACAACAGATTCAATGAGCGAGTCTAACAAGTTGTTTTCCGAAGTTAAGCCCACTGAAGAGCCCAACAAGTGCTTTAGGGCCATTCTCAAGCCCAACAACAATGTCTTCAACGTACACAATCTTGTTTTGCCTAATGTAAGGCAAGACGGTTGCCAAGAACTTTGGATAGAGATGATGGTAATCTCTATGTGTAAAGCCCTTAATGGTAAGTCTCTTGAACAAAATTTGCATCAGATTATTGAATGGTTGTGGCTGAGAAAGATTGTACTGTGAAATCATTCCACACACTGTGATACGCCCATGCACTTTCATGTTCAGTAGCACTGCATCAAGCATCTTACCCCCAACTTGTTCAAAGTATAAGTCAATTCCATCAGGGAAGTACCTAATTAATTAAATCACATTGATTGCACATTACAAATAAATTAATTAAATGATCCCTAATAATCCCAATGAAGATTAAATTTGTTCCCACCTTTTCAAAGCTGCATCCAAGTCAGGCTCTTCCTTGTAATTGAAAGCATCATCAAAACCAAGCTTACTCTTCAGCAGCTCAACCTATAAATGATGATAGATTGTTTCAATTTCATATGAAATTGTTATTTTGAAACTGTCATATCACAGTTTGATCAAATATGTTAGTTCATCTAAGCGTGTTTAATAAGCAATTTCACATGAAATCGAGTATCATTCAAGCAAAGTTCAACAATAATGAAAACCTTGTCGTGACTGCCAGCGCTTCCAACAACATAACAATCCATCAACTTTGCAAATTGACCAACAAGTTGACCAACCGCACCTGATGCAGCTGAGATGAAAACACACTCTCCTTTCTTTGGGGGATCATTCACTTCATATAATCCAGCAAAAGCAGTAATACCAGGCATCCCTATAATCATAATTTAATTGCTTTACACTTTACAATTCACTTTTCACAAAAGAAAGCAAATTAATTAACCAATTCATCGTCAAGTACCTAGAATTCCAGTATAGTAAGAGAGAGGAACATCATCATAATCATAATCATCAGTGTGCTCAATTTTGAATAGGCTTTCAGGATTTTGGATGAGACTATATTGTTCCCATGTGGTTGTTCCCCAAACCAGATCACCTGCTTTCAACTTTGGATTCCCTGAATCCAAAACTTCACCAACTCCAAACCCATTTATGGCCTGCAAATTTAATAGTATTATTTTTATTTTCACTTTTTATTTCACAAATTTATAAAAATGAAAAACAAAAGTAGTAGAGTGGTTACGGATCCAGGGACATAAGACTCGGATTGGTGGGAAGGGGAATGAGGAATTTTCCTCATGCGGAATTGCATGGTTGGATCGCATGAAAGGTACAAGTTCTTGAGCAAGACACCATTTGAGCCTTGTGGAAGCTTGAGGATATTAATGTTACTTGTTTTTATGTACATGTCAGATTCTTTGGGATATCCAGTAACATAGTCTCTGAATATAACTTGTTTGTTCTCTACTACTTCCTCTGCTCCATAATTATTACTACTCTTCTCACCCATTATTATCGATGATGATCGTTAATACTAATTTGTAATTGCTAGTTTCAATTTTCTATTTATAGGTAGCACACAGTAGGGGCTGTTACACAATATTATTTTATTCATTAAAGTTATCAAAGTTGACGTCAGTGCTTACAGCGTAACAGAGAGATAATTAAGTTTCTTTGTTTTACTTTACTTTTTCGTGTGACTACTGATTAAGGTTTCAACTTTCAAATGAGAGACTTAGTTCCGTTGCCAACTTTGTTAGTTAGTTATATGGAATCAATGCTTCAATTTCAAATTATTCAAGTTTTTATTTCCTACATCGATCATCTGGCGCGCCTTAAAAAAAAAAAAATTAATCTTGAAGATTAAATACTTTGTCAAATCTCAATATAAAAATTAAGAAGGTATGAGAATTCTGGATCATCATGAGCTAATTAATAAGATTATAAACCAACAATATAATCGTTAAAGCAATTTAGCCCATACGTGCTAAATGAACACATATATGTTTGCGTAGCGAGGCCAGCTAGCTGTCTTATCAAATTATTCAGAGGAAGGTAGCACTTCAAATCATAATTAATCATGGTTCGGATTAGGCCCAATTCTATATCTCTACTTTAATATTGTTGCAACTTGATCCTGTACGAATAATAATAATAATAATAATAATAATAATAATAATAATAATAATAATAATAATAATAATGGTGTATACATATTATTGCAGATCTTTTCTTCTCTTTAACGCACGTGCCACAAGCATGGGACCTATCTATATCACTCTTAAGTCTTAACTATGATCATTAACTACAGTAATGGTGCCTGCACGTTAATGGTATATTCATGATGAGTAAACTCAGCTAGTTAAAATCGATTTATAAAAGCCTGATAGATAGCTATAAAACCTAAAAGAGAATGAACGGTGAATACATAGTTTAATTTTTTGGGTCATGCATGACTTTTATTAGACTATTACTAGAAGGAAACCCATGCATCTAATTAACCCTATATATAACTCACTCCTTTGGAGCATGACTTTTATTTTATGGTAGGATGTGATTTAATTTACCAGTAATGATAAATAGTTATAGATGAAAATTTAAATTAACATCTACAAATTCATATAAAAAACATCCGTAATTATATATTTATAACATTTAATAATATACATTTAATTCCATAACAATTTATTAATAAAAATAAAAGCCAACATAAAAAAATTATGATTACCTATAACTATGGTAAAAAAATTATAATTACCCAACTTTTCCGTTTGTTTATTTTATCTTCTTTGAAAAGGACTAGTCTTTTATAGTTTTAATTTGTATAGCAAAGAGAAATTAAAAGCACTCCCTCTCGGTTCATATATCATTTCTCATGTAACAAAGTTCTATTTGAAATATGTATGAATTAGGCGTCCTAAGAATATAGGAATGTACCAATAGAATATCTCCATAAAGATTTTACATGCATGATGCATCTATTAAATAACAATTCCAATTAAGTTCAATCTAATACAATAATAATAGAACTATTGGTCAATTAAGAGACACAATCAATGTACATCCATTTAATTTAATAACAATTCCAGTTGATACATGCATGCGCCCCCAAGTTTAGTCTTCATGGATCTAGCTATAAGCTTTACAAGAGCTTTTTGAATTCAAAGTATGGAATTGAGGCCAGGTCTAAGTATCAAGCTAAGCAAAGATGTAGTGAGAGTTAAATGAATATAGGTTTTGTTGTAAACAATCGCTTAAAACACACGCTACCTATCTAGCATCAAATCATACTTTCGGCTAAGACGTTTTAAGTGATGAATGGGTTGTTAGCATCATGAAGTGGGTTCCAGTTAAGATAAGGCTGCTATGCTAGGCCAATCTCTTTGATCAGATCTTAAAAGAGCGCTAATTACGTCTTCAATATTCTCAATAATATAATTAATAACATGAACTACCATCACCATCATATTAACCTTTTCTTTTACACACACACACTATTATTAGTGATCTTTATGTACTTATAATCAAAATTTAGAGCATGCAGTTTACTTACTTTCTCTTCATCATGTTGCATTGAAATCTTAAAGCCAAGTTATATCGATCTTCCGAAATTAAACCCACCTACACCCCCAACTAGTGATAACAACTAACACACAGAATAGAAAATTAAATGTAAAATATATATAGGATATGGAATAATGTATATATAATATATAAATGTATATATACCATTCTATATTTGTCTCCTCATCCGTTACGCATTTGCCTAGGCACAAGAATATCTCCGAGTAGTCCATCATCTGTGGGTAGCTCTTCTGGGTTTGATGAATCTGCCAATGTAATGCTGCTGCTTCCATCGTAATTATTATTATTATTATTATTATTATTATTATTATTATTATTATTATTGTGGGATGATTGGCAATAAGGGTCAGAAACACTAGTAGTAATAAGTGTAGTGTTTTCTTCAGGTAAATGATTAATTGGATGATAGAAGTGTGACATATTTGCAAGAGAGAATTGATGAGTTGCAAATGCGGCTTTATGATTACTACTACTAATCATGGCACTTAGGTGTCGGTGGTGGTGGAATGTCCCTGCCGAGTGGTGGCAGTGTTGGCCTTCATATGTGGTGATTACAATAGTTGGGTCCTCCGAGGAGCGCTCCACCCTTTTCTTCACACTGCAGTTGTTGTTTGTGCAACGATAGTAGCTCCTGTATACCATAGTTGTTCATCTTCAAATACATTATTTATCACAATAATAATGATCAAATTAGGAGTTTGTTCTACTTAAACTTGCTTCACTTGATTATGGTCATCATGGTTGTATTTTGTAACTAATATGGTAATGACTTTGTATTATACACCATTGGTCATATGATTATAATTGTATATTGTAACAGTTAATTTTGTGATCTAATTTTGAAAACAATTTCTTACCCTATTTAAAAAAGGATATATGGATGACTAACTAGGGTAGTGCATGTTCTAAAATTTCTTTGCAGTAGGTGAGGTATAACTGGTTCTGAAATCTGAAGGTTGTATTAGTAAGGGTTTAGGGTTACCCATTCTCATGCCTGGCTACTACTGATAGCTCAAGAATATATAAAAATCATGTTTGATTTGGATTAGATTAATTACGTAGCTTCAGAAAAGATTGATTTTCTTTCAAATTTTAAGTCTTTTTCATGGACAACTAACTTTTGAACATAAAATATAGGTGAATTTTAACCAATTTTCTTTAGATAAAAGGGTAAATTATCCATCTCACTTAATTTTTTTTTATCTTTGTTAAATATCCCATGAAATATCAGTACTGCGTCCCTCTAATCACCGTTACGATTCCGTTATTTATCTTACCCATTCATATATTAATTATTATAAATGAGTCTTTATATAATTTATAAGAATGTACTCTCTACAAGTATCAACGCGTTATCCAATCACTGCATCGATTCTGTTTTCTCTCACTTGATCTCCCATTTTGAAGAGAATAGAGTCACGCGGCGGCGTCAGAAGTCGTCCAGAGAAGAAATAAAAATCAAACAAGAAGACGTGACTCACCCTCTTATCTAAAGAAGATTGGTTAGTCTTCACCTAAAATATATTAAGTGTTAACCATTAAGATTTCGAGTAATACCTGGGAAATGGACTATTTTTGACTGCCTTCTGGCCGTACTTTCGCCATCTATAGCCATCTTCAAGATGATCGGTTTCGCTCTTAGTCATAAAAGCAAACCGTGGCTGCTTCATTCGATTCTGCTTCTTCTTACTTCTATTCCTGTTAATACAGTTTAATCAATTTTGTCAAAATTAAACTGAAGTAGCAAAATATATATATAATAATTCATCAAAATAAGAATCGAGTGAACAAATTGAATGTGAACAAATTGATTTTTACTGATTAATGTAAAATAAAAAACTTTAATATATACATGTGTTGTGAAAATGAATGACTAATATAAATAAAATTATTTTCCATTCAACATTTTACCGTATATGCCAAAGTAAAAGCTATAAACCGTGTGTATTGCATTATTTAGAACCGAAAGACACATAATATAATAAAATAATAAGCAATAACATAAATTGTGTCCATGATAGCCATTATGGCATTTTCTGCTTATTATATATTGGTGCCATTCTATAAAATAAGAAGCATGTAAAATATGGACCACAAAAAAGGAAAAGTAGTAGCGAACACCCCCCTCCTCTTAAACTATGGACACAAGCAAGCATTATTATTTGGTACAAATTAACATCATGTACAAAATATATAGCGCACATATATAGCATATCTTATATACACCAAGCTAGAAAGTAGAAACTCAGCTATTCATGCAATCATGCACATACATACAAATTATAGTCAAATAATGATGCAACCACTGCTTGGAATCTGAACAATTATATATGCAGTGCAAAACTAGCTTAGCTAACACAACAGCATCACGACTGGAGGGAGGCCCAATAATTATTAACTAATTAAGCCGTTAATAATAATAATAATAATAATCCATCATAAATTGTGAAATGAGCAAAGTTAATAATAATGGATAAAAGCATGAAGTGGAGTGGTGGATGGCTTGCCGTCAAGTACGGCACTCCCGCCGCAATAATCGCGGTGCCCGTGATGTTAAGGACGTCACCTCACCATACCAAAAAGGCATCGCTTTTTCCTTTTTCATTTTCTTGCTTTCATTTGAAGCCAACCACAATTTTAAACAACAATAATAAAAAGTAACACTCATATGTAGTAAATAAATTAAAATTATTATAAAATATATGAATCAATAAATATAAACACATATAAATACATAACAATTAATAATTTGATTAAGAAAAAAAAAAAAAAAAGAAATTTCAAACTCAGAGTGAGCAGTGAGCAGTGAGTGAACTACTAGCAGAGGCGGCTAGAGCACGTATTGTACGGACGGGTTCTGCACTGCTACCGAGAAAACAAACTAATCAATTACTAATTAACTAGATTCCGATGGTTAGTTAGTTGTGTGCATAGTATTTTTCGCTTGCGTTTAGGCCCCTAAATTTTAGGTTAATTACAGCTTAATTAACAGCCAAAGCAAGGAAGAGAGGAATTAGAGGCGACTCACGGTGGTTTCTGTTTCTCAAGTTGTTTCTCGTCGGAGGCGATCGAACTCTCCGGCGGACCCTCACCTGAGCTTGAAGACAGCGATTGATTATTGTTGTTGTTGTTGTTGTCGTTCTCCGGCGGCAGGCACATGGTGTCGCCTTCCTCTCCTCCGATCCAGGCAAAGTCGGTGAGCATGCTGGTGGTGCTGTCGGTGACGGATAGTTGCGGTGGGTTGTGGCAGGGTTCCATGCTTATGAAGTAAGAGTGTATGTTCCGTACGTGTGCTATGTCTAGTTGCTAGGTATGTCGAAGAAGAAGAGTAAGGGGAGAGAGAGAGAGAGAGAGAGACAGAGAGAGAGAGAGAGAGAGAGAGAGAGAGAAATTAGGGTTTTGGTTGCGATTATTGAGGGAGCAATGAAGAGAACGGGATGGTGTATTTTAAAGAAGGTTTGTCTCCTTAATCAGTACAGAGGCCAAACAATAAAATAAAAAGACTCTTGATTGATGAGATGAGATAAGATGTATGTTAGGCTTTTAACAACACTATCTAATAATAATATATTTATTAATGCTTACACTTGTCAATATTCTAGTTTCAAATACACAACAGCAGTATATATGACTTCGACAAATGAAGAAAATCACTCACTCACTTAGCTTCTTAGCAGGCTGATAAAGTGTCACCCTATCTAACTTATTACTAACTCTCATTTCTTGGCAGACAATAAAATTATATCTATATACAATACTATACTAGCTAGCTAATTTATTAAATTTTCTTTTAATTTATTTAACATTATCACATACACATATACACGCTATAATGTATAGTATTAATCAAGAACGGATTTGAATGAACCTAGCTAGCTCTTATTAGTTTGACGATTTCTAATATTATTTTTTCAACTAACTTAAAATCTTTAATTTAGACAATAGTTTTCAAATTTCAATTATATTAACGTGTCTATTAATTTATTAATATCTTTTATTAAATATTTGCAACTATTATGTAGTATTCCTCCACGCACGGGGTGATTGGTCCAAGCATGCAGTTAATTGGAGTGTATAGGTTTAGCTAATACACACATAGACATAGTCACTTATTATATATATTATCAACTTATTATTGGTCCATCCTGTAATAATTAATTAATTAACTCTATACTCTACATATCAGCCATGCACATGCATCATACATGCACAATAATAATAATAATCCTTCCTTTCGTGGAACTTTTCTGTCCTCCCATATTATCTTCAACTTTATCCTTCGCCGACATCAATTTCTAAGTTTGGATCCCTAATATATCATGCTACTGCAACTCTTTTCAGTCTTGAGTTCTGCTATATTTTTAGGGTTATACAGTTTTATATATATATATATTCATGTATGTGCTACTGTTAAGTTTATTTAGGGTGTCAGAGTGATTATACCGTTTTACATCATCATGCATGATTCTTAATTTTTTCGGGTTGAAATAAAGTTACTTAATTTTAACGTAATATTAGAAATTTTAATTAAATATATTTACAGTGTTATTTACTTATTTTAACTTCTTGTTAAATTTGATTTTTTTTTTTTTATCTGCGAAACATATCCACCGTCGAACATGCATGATCATTTATTTATCATTGAATTTATCAAGGTACATTATTTGATTTGAATTTAACAATTAATATAGACAGCTGACAACATTTAGTGGTTATTAATAGATTAATTAAATCTATTTACCACCACAATGCATGCTTCCATATTGGTGGTCCAATTCATTCTTGTCACACTTACGGATGATACATTATTATGGATGATGACACATTAGGGCATCGCCCATCGACGTGGGCCAACATCACCTTGTTCATATCTATCAACTTGTTTCTCTAATCTTAGCTTAACGGAACCATTCATTATCTTTGCTAATAACTATTTTCTTTTATCTTATTTTATTAATTTATATATATAAATACTTGAAATATGTAAAGGGAGAAAAAAAAGGGTTCCACTAATAATGTTGCAGCATGAAGATAATCTAAGTGGTTTTTATTCCGAAAGCATATCACCTATATATAATATGGTGGACGAAAACACTGAACCCAGATTTTTTTTTTAAAGAAAAAATGGGATTTGCTTTATAAATTATTTCTGTTGTGTGTTATTAGTAAAATAGAATGATTACACTTAGAAATATAGTGGAGACAAAGGCCAGGAATCTTTAACAACCACGCTATGTTCCCTTTGTGGAAGGCCTATATGAAAATGACATTTGGAACCGTTTGCTATAAAAAGAAGTAGTAGGTCTTTGCAAATTGCATTACAGATATAAGCCATAATGTATGTATGGGGGTATCTTCTTTTCTTTAGCTAAATTTAGCTATGGATCTTAGTTTTGATGGAGTTCTTAATTAATAAATTATTAAATTGTTTAATTACATGGCTAAATTTATAAAGTATCTATTCCTATTCCTACATTGTTATTATATGAAAGTTTTCATGGCAATAAAAGTGGTTGAATTCTCCAAATGTGTGTAGCATATTCATGAATAGTCCGGTCACTGCTGAATTTGTATGAACCGGCTGTGTTCAAGATTGACATTCTTGTCCACCTCTGCATAATAATATCATACATTCAATCTAAATTTCAACGAAATCACTTCTTCCAAAAGTTTAAGCCGACGGACTAACTAACCTTTTGATCTCGATATACTTTGTCGACGGCATCTTGGCAGTCCAAGTAGGAAGGGAAGTCCTTTCCAACAAGGAAGTAATCAGCACGGCCATACCCTTCATTCCCTTCCAAGGACCCCATCAGCTCTTGATAGTTGTAGCTTCCAAAAACACCACTCCTTACATATGCCTTTACTTCTTCAAAACGTGCATCTGCTACAAACTGCATACAAGATTCAGGATTATTATTATGATCAGAAACTAATAATAATGCATATGTAGTAACTTACCTTTCCCTCTGATCTTTCTTTCCGCAGCTTAGAGATTTCATGAGCATGTGCCCCAAAAAGAAAGAAGTTATCTTCTCCAACCTCTTCCCTTATTTCAACATTAGCCCCATCAAGAGTTCCAATGAGTAAGCATCCATTCATTGCAAACTTCATGTTGCTTGTTCCACTCGCCTCCATACCCGCCGTGCTACACAAGAAACATACACACAATCATGACAACAATAGAAAATGAATACATTCAAAAGTTAGTTAGTTAGTTATTTAGTTATTTATACCTGATGTGCTGCGACAACTCGCTGCCAGGAATTAGCATTTCGGCCACACTGACATTGTAATCAGGAACAAACACAACCTAAGCATTAAGAAAAGCTCCAAGATCAGTTTTAATAATCATATGGTTTTTGGTTGTTATTTGATATTAGCATTTCCTATATATACCTTCAATAGATCTCCAATGTCTGGATCATGATTGATTGTTGCTCCAACATCTGTGATGAATTTTACAATCCTCTTGGCTTGAACATATGTTGCAAATGCTTTCCCTCCGAATATACAAACTCGTGGAACAAAACTTGTTTTCCTTTCATCATCACTCATTTCCTTCATCTTTTTGTACCGATAAACAATTCCCAAGATGTTCAGTAACTGCCTTTTATATTCATGAATGCGTTTCACCTGTACATCAAACATTGCATTTGCACTGACATCATAACCAGTTCTTTCCTTGATAAATGATGCAACCTTGATCTTGTTCCTTCTCTTTGATTCCATCCACTCGAATTGTAAATCCTCATTATCTGCAAACTGTTGAAACATTCATGCATAAGAAAACAATATAGGAGCTTAAAAATGAACACATTATTCAAATTTACCTTGCCAAGTATAGCCAATTTCTGAAGATCTGTTACCCAGTCCTCTGTTCCAATCCACTTGGTTATGATTTTACTAAGATCAGGATTGCAAAAGCGGATCCATCTTCTAGGGGTCACCCCATTTGTTTTGTTCTGGAACTTATCAGGCCACAGCTGCACAAAAAGTAAATAATAATGAGCATCTTATTTTCTGGATGAGTATAGAGAAAAGTCTGCTGATATTGTTACCTCATAAAAATCATTGAAAACTTCCTCTTTTACAATCTCACTGTGAATCTCAGCTACTCCATTCACAGAAAAACCACCTACAACGCATAGATTAGCCATCCGAACCATTGCTGGCTGTTTTGAATCAACTTTGAATGTCCATGTTGGTTTGCTTTTGGTATCCTCCTCCACAGATGGCTCTTCTTCGCCATCATCTTCTTCCTGTTCCTCTTTCCCAACTTCATCCTCATCATCTTCTTCTTCTTCTTCAGCTTCTTTGGCTTCTGCTTCTTCTTCCTTCTCTTCTGTTGCCTTTATATCAGTATCAACAACATCTATTTCCTCTACAGTATCAGTATCAGGAATCTCTATTGAGCTATTAATCAGCTCAACCACTGAGTTAGGCAACTCAATGTTCTCCAGTATTCTCATATTTCTGAGCTTTTGATCCAACAAGTCAAGGTCATTCATCCCATACTCAGAAATAATCTCATGTATGAACTGGTTAAAAACGTAACATTGCATAACATTAGACCTAGATTTAGTAAAGAATTATATAACATGAGTTCTAAGACATTACCTCCTCATCAATTTTTCTTATTATCTCCACATGTCGAGGAAGCAAATCCTGCAGAAGTGTCA
>JASCZI010211561.1:47140-59379 GCA_036250425.1 Stylosanthes scabra
TGCCACTTTGCTAGCAACAGGTTCAATCTGAGTAAAGAAATGATCCCACAACCACGCATAACCTCTTGCATAACTAATGTCCCCAATGTGCGAGACAAAGGCAGGCTTGTCGCCTAGCGCTTCAAGATCGCGTTGGATCCACTTCATGGTTGATATGCTTTCGTCCTGCGTTCTTATAAACGTACGGTATGAAGTAGCTGTTCCCATGTCTCCAAAGAGGAAAGCTATCGTTTCTTCTGAATCAATATCCCTTGACACAAAGCTATGAGTTGCACTCCAACCTCCCTCATCATTTCCAACCTGATACAGAGAAAATACATACCATGATATATATTTAATAAGGCAAGTCCTCAAATTCATGAAAGTGCTACATAAATACCCAGTATGATAGTTAGTTAATATTTAATTACCTACCATCATTTATCTTTTTATCAAGTCCTTAATAACCTATTAGTTGATAATCACCAATCACCATTGCTATTACCCATTTATATCCATTTCCAAAAACTAAAACCTTGTTAATAATGGAAAGAATATCCATAATTGAAGTCATAAACCTCAAACACTACCATTATGAACCTCTTGAACTATAGTATCTATAAATAAGGATCAATTGTTGGAAAATGAATGAAATTCTGAAAATAAAAAGGTATAAACCTGGTAATAGTATTTGACCCCTTTCTTCAAAGCAGTGAGGAGAGCATCGTGGGTGTAGCCAGGGTCCCTCCAGCCAACACTGGCGTTCGCCGGCGCGTGGCACATGTGCTCCCTCTCGTACCTCCTCACGCGCGCAACGGCCACGCCCTCCAACTTCCCCTCGCTCTCACCATACCTAACGTAAGTCTCCCTCGGCTCCTTAGTCACATACATAACCCTCATCGCATCCACCTCATCGGCGAATGACAAGTGGATCTGCGTCGGGCCACGACCCGAACGGAATCCAACCTCACCGGAGAACGCCATCATGCGCTTCGTCTGCGGTATCGGGTTGTGGTCGTGGTCCTGGCGCTTCGGGTTGATCTCTTCCTTGGTCCACCGGAAGATCCGGAAGGAGTAGTTGGATCGGAGGTCGACGAGGGGGAAGGTGAGGTTGCCCTCGCCGGATCGCCATGAAGGGGAGTCGGAGAGGAATTTGTAGCCGATGAAGTTGTCGTGTGCGGCGGTGGCAGGGGAGTAGATGCCGAGCCAGTCGTAGTCGGAGGGGGTGGGAACGCCGGACCAGTGGACGGTGACGTTGTCGACGGAGTTGGAGAGGGTTGTGGATGTGACGGTCAGTGTTGGTGCGGATCGGGTCGGGTCAGAATTTGCGATGAGGATTAGAAAGAAGATGAGAGAGAGTAGCGTTGTGTGATGAATCATTTTTTCTGATTTAATTTCTTTTGTTTTTTCTTTTCTGCCTTCCTTGGATTATGAAAATGCATTGTTTTGCTTTTCACTCAGTTCTTTTATTAATTTTTATGAATTTAATGATTGTGATTAATCTTAATGACTACATCATTGATGATTTTGAAATGCACAAGTGAAAGCATACTATTAATATTAGTAATAGCAATAAAGAGGTATTTATATACATATAAAGTTCGTGAGTAAATTTGATGAGAGATGTATGGGTCACATATTGCTGACACAAACAATGAATTAATAAGAGAGGTACCTTATTAGCTTGGTCACACTCAAGCAATTATATCACTTCATGTGTCTCTTGCTCCGATCCTCCTTATTGCATTTAATATTCTTTTTTCTTTCTCTCTTCTCTTATTCACATACATCACTAACCCTTTTTCCCATCACTCTCCAATTCTCCATTTACATTTACTCCCTTCTGATCTCTTAAGCTTCATTCGAGGTCTCTTTCTTCTTCATTATCTTCTTCTGATCAAGGCATCATTGTCCATCATGCATACTATCATCATCTTTCTCTTCTTATTATTTGTCTCCTCAGCAAATTGTAGGCTTCAAAACACTACCCCTCTTGTTCCATCATCATCATCATCACCACCTCCTCCTATAACAACTTCTTCTTCTTCTTCTTCATCAAGAAACAACCTTTTCCACCACCCATCTTATACCTATTATTGTGATTCTTTTTCAAGAAAGTCACGTTCTTTGTGCATGGATCTTCAAAGAAAACACCACCAAGGCTTCCCTCCAAATAATATGTATGGTTCTGACAAGAGATTAGTCCCATCTGGACCAAATCCACTTCACAATTGATTATATAATTCAACCATTTTCTCAAGCTAGCTACCTAAGCTGCTCATCAATAGTAAGATATATATACATTACTACTACTACCACCACCATCTACTTCAATATATGATTTCATTCGTTTCCATGCACCACCTTTCTCTGTGTTAATTAGGCAAAAAAACCACATTTGCTTAATTATCTTGTATTCTTGTTCTTCTTCACATTGTTCTTTATTCACTACTACCCTATGTCTGCTTTTTATGGTTCTTAAATATTCTCTCTATATACACACACACATTGTTCTGTATTCACCATCTTCAAGCGTTGGAACTTGGAATAGCCACGACGCAAGCAAGAATTGATGAAGAGGAGTCATGGCTAGCTAGCTAGCTAGAGAGGAATAGAGACAGAGAGCTACCTTGGGATGCAGAAAGAGACAATCTTTGCTCCTCAACATGAACTTAGTTTGACTATTTCCTCAGTTCTTAGTCTTACTCTCTGTCTATTTTCTTGATTTCTTGATTTCTTTTATTTATATGTAACTTTTTATTATTATTATTAGTCTTGCCCTTTAGTAAGGGCAATGGATTTCCCATTTCCATGCTTGTTTTTGGTGTTTCTGCCTTAAGATGGAGCAATTTTATTATATATTATTATTTTAAGGGGAAAAAAAAAGAAAAAGAAAGAAGAGGCTGAATCTGAAAACAAGCATGGAAATGGTAATAGTACTATATATGGTTGGAGGCAAAGGAGAGTAGGTATAGCTAGGGTATGGATTTACACTTTTCAGGAGGACCCCATGAATTTCATTAATATGGAGGTGCCACCCAAATACCATTGGACCTTTTCTATTTATGGCTGAGGTCAATCTAACAACGGGGTTCATCATTCTCTTCATGCCATGCATCTCATCACTAGCCAACAACATTTTTATTTAGATTTAATCCAATGTATAGTTTGAATTTGCAGGTACTTGAATTAATGAGTATAGTATATGTTGCCTTTATCGTATGATTCTTATTATTTCTTTATTTTTATTATTATTGTACGGTTGGTTCCATCCACAATACGCAAACATCACACATACATTAACATGCTGACAAGAACAAATTAAAACTGTGTCTTTTGACTCACGATTCATGTGCACTTGTCTTATATCTTTCAGTGGTTCGTTAGCCAATTAGTTTCTACAATGATTGAAAAGTTTTTCTCAAAATAATTTTGAAATGGCCTCTGTTTATATACATAGCTAGGCGCATCAAAATAAAATCATAGAGTTTCATCACTTACTTATATCAGTTTTGACAATTGAGTCTAACTTATCACCACTTGACAAAAATATTATTAATACCAAAATATGGCACTAGGTAAAATATCAATGATATTTTTGTTCAATATTATTCCTAACGAAACCATAAATTGTACTTGGCACTATTCCAAAAAAACTCTTAGCAAAATCAAAGTTAAACCTTTTTCTTCTTTTTTCTTTTTCTATTTTAAAAAAAGTATAGTAATTTTATTTATTTAATTAAATAATATTCTAATGCGGACAAAAAAAAGTAATATTCTAATGCATCGTTCCCATGCATGGATGTTGCCTCCTCGGCTCCTCCTTTTCATGATAACTATATATTCATGAATAAAGAAAGTGTTATATTAGATGTACACCAAAATCACCTATTAAAATTAGCCATCAGTATATAATATATATTGAAATATAAAATATATGTGTAGCGTAACTCATTTTTAATACGTATTTTATACTTCGATATGTATTATATATTGATGACTGATTTTAGTGGCTGATTTTGGTGTATAAATAGAATTATTGACAAAGAAATAACAGCAGAAAAGGTCTGCAACACTTTCTAGCCGCCGCAAATAGATCATAGATCCTCAATAAATTGTTGAAACCAAGATTGCTTATTCCCTTTGGAATCTTCGGCAGGCTAAAAAGAATAACTGAAATATATATGCAAAGTGTAACATGTTACTTGAAGGGGAAAATCTGGCATCTGTTATTTCGCTGCAAATATTCAATAAGGTCCTATGCTTAATGATTTGGTGTCCAAAGAGCAAAAGAATACCTATCTTAATCCACAAGGCACTCAAAATTGAAACACACACACACATGCAAAGTATATTATTAACCTTACTTGCCCAATAAATCAATAGCAAAAAGGGTTCTTCTCTTTATTCGTTCAAATAAGTACCAACACTTTGCCATTGGATAAGAAAGCATTCCTCAAAAAAAGAGAAGCTAAAACAACATTCTTCATTAAGAATGGACACCGTGCTGAATAAAATAAGGTTGGTATGTAATTAGTACTTAATTAATTCTTCTTGAATGGTAACATGTATATATATATCATATCATTTCATGCATAGAAGTTTTCATAGCACTCACATATTTGGTTTAATTAAGGGGCAATAACATGTTTATACTTAACACTTTTGTGTTAGAGAGGTATTTACTGGTACAGAGGAGGAGAACAAAGCTAATGATTTGAGTGAAACCAGAGATCACAGAACACCAAAGGCTCAATCCTTTAAAGGTGATTATGTAACTTTCCTTTCTTTTCCCTTCCCCTGTCTGCATCCTTTGGTATCTCTATTAGGCAATAAAAGTGACTTAAATAAGGCTAATTAGTTGATTAACATTTGAAAACTATGGTGACAATAAATTTCCACAGAGAAGAAAAAAGGATCAGGTTGGTTGCAGAGACAATTTTCAAGGAAAATGAATGATGATTATGAGTCAATTGAGCATGCCACAGCAGTAGCTGCTGCTGCATTCGCAATCAACTCACAAGAGTTCTCAGAAATCCCTCCTCCGGAAAGGAGAAAGACTACGCCCCGCGAGATCTCGCTGACAAGGAGTAAAAGCAAGATGGATGGTGCAAAATCTCCATTTTCACTTCCTCGTCCTGCATCCAGAACATTTTCAGGTAAATATTATAAATATTCACAAACTCAACATAACTTGAGCAGCAAGTTAATTACACTTTTTTTCTTCAAAATCTAGTTTCAATGTGTCCTGAACCGTGTACTTGTAGGTTCATTCAAATCCAAGAGTGATCAAGGTGATATTAAGGAGCCTGTTACCAAGATAAGTGAGCCTGATCAGAGGGATTTCAACCCTGCGCCGCCACCGGTGAAAAGGGGTTTGAGTTTTGGCGAAAAGAAAAGCAACCTTGGTGATCATGATGGTATACAACAAGCTGAGATCCCAGAAGGACCAAGAAGGCTTCCAACATTGAGGACTTCTGAGATTCAACCTGCCACCTCGGATAGAAGAGTACCTTCACAGGCTCATCAGCCTGAGCCTTTAATGCCGCCACCACCACCTCCTCCTCCACTACCACTTCCTACTCCACCAGCTAGGAAGCAAAGTTCAAGAATGCAAAGCATTAGAGATACAAAAGCAGATGGTTGGGAGAGAAACCAGCTTCAAAAGATCAAAGATAGGTAGGTCCTTCTCAATAATCCGATTCATGTATCAGAGAACCATCATTCAATAATCAACTAACAACTTTTTCAGGTATGAGAAGTTAATGGAGACAATAGATTCCTGGGAGAGTAGGAAGAAGCTCAAGGCCAGGCGCAAGCTGAATAAGCATGTGGTTTGTTTTCGCTTCTCTGCTTAACAAAATTCTTAAGATCTCATCATGACATTCATGGAGTTCTCATTACATTAGCATATGTTGAACATTGCAGCAAAGCGAAGATGAGCGAAAAAAGGCGAAAGCGTTGAAGAAATACGAAGAAAGGGTGAAGTACATAGAAGAAATCGCAGGGGCAGCAAGACAAGAAGCATATGAAAGGAAAGGGAAAGAAGAGGTCAAAGCAAAAGACAAGGCCAATACAATTAGGACCACAGGGGAGCTTCCAAAATCATGCTTATGCTTCTAATTAACACCACAAATTATATCTATACATGTTTTCAGTTCTCTTCTTTATGTGAAATATGATTGCCAATTTGTACATATATTATTATATCCATACAAAGGCTTCTTTTGGTGTATATCAGATTTAACAAAATCATCAAAGTCACAAAAGGAAAACACACATACATATACATATACATGAACATAACCATGGTGGAATTTTGCTACAAATGTTAACAAATTAAGCTCCCCTTTTCCCCACTAAGAACTCTACAACATAAACAAGTAACAGAAGCCCTTATTATTACATCACACATGACACTCGTGTTTTGATTCAATATACGAGATACAAATAACACATCTATCCCGTGGCCAGTGTTAAATCCTTAAATGAAACTCAAATCCCCGCAGTGGATTAATCTTTAAACTGACCGGGCCGAGAAATACCATAAAAAAAAAAACACATCTATGGTTATTATTATTATTAAAACATGGAGATTGGAGAGTCCTATTTCAAGAAGCCGCCAGCGAGCTTTGCAAAGTCACCAAGGCCGCCGCCGCCGCTGCCACCATCAGGCTTTGGCTGTTCTCCTTCAGGTTGTTTAGGAGGCTCCGATGAGGGAGGTGCGTTGGATTGCTGGTAGCTGTGAAGATAATCAGCAGCCTTGTCAACATACTGGCCTATGCCTTTCTGATCATCAAGCTTCCCATATTGGGAGGCAGCATCAAGAAGGTCTCCGGCAGCATCGGCAGCCTTTGCCCTGTCCACCCTGTCTCCCTGACCGCTGAAGTTGGCCTGAGCTGCCTCAGCCACCAACTTGGCGCTCGAGAACAGCTCGCTTGTGGAGTGCTGCTCCTCCTTCTTCTCCGGGATCTCGGAAGCCATTGCTCAGTAACTATTCTTTTCAACTAAGATACCAAATGATTTTTTGTGATACTGTTACTGGAGGACCTGTTATCCCAATTTATAGTTGTGACCAAGATTTTAACAATGGAAAATATCTCAGGAAATTGTGGTTGTAAATTAAATACGGCCAACGTTTTACATCTTAAATTATAAATACTAAACTCTAAATATAATTTAAAATTTCAAAAAAAAATAATTTTATTATAAATTAAAATCAATTATTAAAATAAATTGACAATATATAATACACATTAAAATATAAAATATATATTAAAAATAAATTAAATTACATATATTTTATATTTTAATATATATTATATATAGTGACTAATTTTAGTAATTAATTTTAATATATATTTATCATAATCCTTTCAAAATCTATTAATATCAAATAACTAAAAATTAATTATTTATAATTTATATATATACTATATTCCTGCATAAATATATAAGTGTTTTTTCCTTTAAAAAAATTACGTTGTGAGAGATTCAAATTTCAAAATTCGGTTAGAAAGCAGATAAATCTCATTTGAATTATTTTTATTGACAAATGTATAAGTGTTCTACTGTTCTTACATTACATTAATCTTGAATTAAAATGATTTGTTTTTTTTATATATTATGAATTTATGATAATGATAATATTAAAAAAGCATGGAAGAATTTTTTAGAAATAATGTGGGACCAGGCTTATCTAAATCACGATATCCGGTTTGGACATATGCTTTGATGTGTCGGCAGGGGAACGGAAACTGCTGATTTAGCGCAACAAAATTAATGGCAACACATTTGGTTACGAGTTGGCCACGCAGTTCTGTTTGTGATATGGTGACTGATACTATCTTTTAGGCATTACTTTCTTTGATTTTGAACACGTATTAGGCAGTTATTAACTAACTAACATTTTCAGTATCTACTACTTGTAGATTGTGTACCTAATTAATGTTTTGGAAGCTGAATTTCCACATGGTGATATTGAATCCTGCACTTATGTGGTCCAGATTAGAACATTCATATGCTATCTTTCAAAATATAAATAAATAAAAAAGGAACAATAATAGTATTTGTATGTGATTAATTTCTGCTCAAGTAAAATAATTTTATAAAATAAAAGAAAGATGTAATCACTTTTCAACCAAGATAATTAGACTGATTAACTCGTCCCTTTCTCTCTTTTTAATCTCCTCACGTCTACTTTGTCTAAACTTTTTTTAAAAAAATTAAGCTTTATGGATATCTCAACATTATTGAACTAATCCCTCCTAAAAAAAACACTTTTTTTTTAATTGGGTATTCAAATGGAGCTGAGGCCCAACTCAAGTACAGCTTTAACTACATTCTTCTCTCTTTTTCTATTTTGTTACACGAGAAAACTAAATAGCCCAAACGATATTCAAACCCAAAAGACACAAAAATAGAGCTCAGAAAACTTTCAGACCAAAAAGAGAGGAGTATACTCTTAAGTTTGGGAACCAGTATTGAATAATTACATGTCTATTATATTAGTACCTTGTAGGCTTCTAGCTCTGACTTTCCAGATAAAAATGTGGGTAACTTTTAAAGCAAAAGAGAATTGATAATTTTTTACCGAAGCAGGTCAAAGATTCCATTGGCAGGAATACAAGTGTACAAGGTAGTAGCAAATGATTGGGCGCATTTCATTAGGGCAGTGGCGTAATAAAGTAGAGCATATTGTTGAGTGTTGTGTTTCTGAAACTTTCTTTACTCTTTGAGTTTGAGAGAGAAGTATGGGTATGATTGCATTTTAATGTGTTTTGATCAAGAACCGCATCTGTTTGTTGTGGTGTGGATCTCGATTACCGAGCCGTAAAGCGGCAGAAAAAGACAAAACCACCATTTTCGTTTTCCTTTTGTCCTAACAACACCACCACCTCTCCCTAACCTAATCGCAATCATTCAATTCCTCCCCTCATCACCTCCTCACTCCCACAATCCCTCCTTCAATTATCTCCCCTCAATTTCAGGTTCAACTCTTTCTTTTCTCAATCTAGGGTTCTCTCTTTTAATTACCCCCTTTTCATTCTTTTCGATTTTTTATTGCATATACTGAATTTCCTTTCTTTATCTTGTTTTATGATTTGAGCTGCCCTTGAGATCTTGGCTTTGAATCTCATTGTTCTTTTCATGTTTGAAAGGAGGGTTCTTGATGCTGAATTGCTACTTATTATTAGTATCAAGAGTGATATCTTACTGTAGTATGAACTTATTTCATGTCATGCCAACTGAATTCTAACTTTGTACACCATTCGTTGATGTGTTATTAGTGGTTGTGGAGCTTGGAAGAAGTTCCTGAACTGAAACTCAAATGTATAGGCCTGTGCCTGGGGCTGCTTCAGCCACGCCCCGAGGTGGATTGCCCACTGACACTGTGGACTCTGTGGTGACCTTGGATCAAGTTCCCAGATGGAATGACGCTGATCAGTCATTGGGCTATGAAAATGGAGAATATTCCGCCACAAACTTTCCTGATCCTCTGGCGCCGCCCTCCGATGTAGATAGTGGTAGCAATGATTTGATTTCAAGATTTCCTGTTGATCATGAAATTAACTCAAAGATATATTTGTGGAGGGGGAATCCATGGAATCTTGAGGTGGATGCTGTTGTTAATTCAACAAATGAGGTGAGCAATTATCTTCTCTTTTGTTCTTTCTCTCTTTTTCTTTTTAAGTAGTAAATAACATTGGGAATTGGGGCTAGAAATAACTTATTTCTTACCTGGCTTTTGTTTATTGCGATTAACAGAATATGGATGAAACACACAGCAGCCCTGGATTGCATGCTGCAGCTGGACCTGGCCTTGCAGAAGAATGTTCGACTCTGGTAGTTAATTATTTAATAAAAATGTTTCTTTGTGCAATATCTTGATCGTTAGAAATATGCAATCTTGGAACATTTATTAACTTTAGTTACACGTTTGTATATCCTTAGTCATAAGTTTGGATTTCTTGTGTGAATTCAAGAGTTGTTCAGGAGATAGGACTCTGATATCAGTGTTTCGTCATGGTTCAATATTATTTATTTATTTCAAATTTATGCTTTTTGGATTTCTTGTGCGTGTGTTTTAAGGCTTTGTTTGGAAGATTGTGCTAAGATGTCAACATTGGATAGGTTATTGTGGTTACATGTTTAGTAGACTTGCCCGGAAAATTTACAGATTAATTTTCATATCTCAGTACTATCCTGGAGAAACAGTTCTTTTGAAATGATTTGCGAAAACATGAACTGATATGCTTCACACATCTTCATTTGTTGACAGGGTGGATGTCGAACAGGGATGGCTAGAGTTACCAATGCATATGACCTTCCTGCCAGGTTTGTACATAGACTCCTTTTGTTTCGGTTGTTGAAGGGAATGAAATCTCAGTATTTCTTTATAAGAAGATAATTACTACTATGCACTTGTAATTTATGTGTTATGCATATAGTGGTAGGAAAATTTTGCTCCTAGGAAGAAGACTAAATCCTCAAATCATGAAAAAGACAATTTGTCTACTTGGGAGAGTCACAAGTGTCTAGAGTTTGGGCGCTCTGCTTACCATGGTTTATCCGTTTAATAAATTTCTGGCAGGAGAATTATCCATACTGTTGGTCCAAAGTATGCTGTAAAGTACCATACTGCTGCTGAGAATGCTTTAAGTCATTGTTATCGTTCTTGCCTGGAGCTTCTAATTGATAATGGGCTTCACAGGTTTGTTTCCTTTCAAATTTTTTTTCAGTTTTCCTACCACATTTGTCCTGTCAGGGAGCATGCAGTTATTTAAAGATCTGTGTCTTACTTGTCTTTGGTATATATTGATGCAGTATTGCTATGGGTTGTATTTATACAGAGGCAAAAAACTATCCCCGAGAACCAGCTGCGCATGTAGCTATAAGTAAGTTCTTTACCCCCCCCCCCCTGCCTGGTTTTACTTTATAGGATGACGAAGAATGCTTTTTGTCCAAGTTGTTAATCACGTTGGTTTAATTTGCCTTACTACCATAGCAAGTGTGTTTAGATTAACGTAGCTTTTTCGTAAGAAAACAAAAACATATTGGGTGCATTTTTTTTTGGGGGGGGAGGGATTATAGTTTTCTTTAATTTAATATTTTCCAAAGGTCGCATGTTGACATCAGCACTAGTTGAATGCATTGAGTATGAGGTTAAACCTTATTCTTCCTTTGTAAATTTAGGAACTGTTAGGCGGTTTCTTGAGAAGCAGAAAGACAACATAAAAGCTGTTGTTTTTTGCACTGCCAGCACAACCGATACAGAGATATATAAACGGTATTTTCAGCATTTATTTTTGTTTCTCTGCTAAATCTTTAAAGTCACACGAACTTTTGTCGAGTTAAACAAGTGTGGTCGATGTTCTTCACAACCTTGTTATTGGATTTTCTATGATTATGTATTTCTACCTTTTGTATTCCTTAATGTAGGTTGCTTCCACTTTATTTTCCGCGGGATAAAAATGAGGAGCAGGTGGCATTGTCAAAACTTCCTGCAGATGTTGGAGATGAAAATGGCGAGACCGTCATAGATGAGCGTAAAATCAGAATTAAACCTTTGCCTAAAAAGAATGTTTTAAAACCACCTGAAGATCCAGTTGATCTTCCTATCAGTGATACTGGCTTGGTTCGCAGGTCAGTAGTTTTTTTTTTCAAAACTTATAATTTAATATCTTAATAGATCTTTCAATGTAATCCAAATGAACATACACTAGTTTAGGATTGAGGACCAGTTAATATAATTTAACATTGTGTTACAACTTGATGAGCGTTGTGTGCTTCACCATAGTTTTGAAGCATTTGTGTTTCTGTGCAGATTTCATAGAACTATTGTTCTTTTAAGCAAAAGTTTAGGATTGTTAAATCACTAAAGAATTCATATTACTTGTTTCATGCCCCTCTAGCAGCCCTTGTTTTTGTTTATGAAAAAATGGATCACAGTTCTGCTGAAGTGTTAATCCAAACAGAGAAAAAGTTTTTTAGCTAGGGTTTTTGTTTTTGGTTTCATATGTTATGATCAAAATTGCCATCAGTTGGAATTTGTATGCTGTAGTGTGTTTCTTTCTTTATTCTATTGATATAGAACATATCCATTTATGAAATTTTATTTCTGTTGCAGTTTTCCTAATCCGTTTGCCTCTTTATAGGAATTCATCATATTTAGATTCATTTCTGGACCCTGCCTTCATGTCCTTGATTAAAGACCCTGACCAAAGGCGTTTGGAGCAGTGGGAGAAAACTGCTGAAGC